>APFE031753815.1:42645-90145 GCA_000404065.3 Pinus taeda
TGAATTGGGTAAGAAGCAGGAGTTGGGCAAGTTATACAGTGACAGCCAGAGTGCCATACATCTTGCAAAGAACTCTGCATTTCATTCCAAGACTAAACATATATAGCTCAAGTACCATTTCATATGGTCAACGTTGGAAGATGGACAGTTGAAGCTGGAAAAGATACACACTAGCCAGAATCCTACAGATATGTTAACAAAAGTTGTAACCAGGGAGAAACTGAGAATCTGCTCAATTTCAATGGGTCTTCAAGTATGATGAAAAAGATGAGAAACAACTAGGTCCAAAGTGGAGTCCTTGTCCAACAAATGAAGCAGTGGTGGAGTTGTTATAATTAGTCAAAGTGGGAGATTGTTGGGTGTGGCGCATGATTATCTTTTGTATTCAAAGGTATCGCTGCATTGGACCCTAGTTCGTAATGGGGTAGCAACATCGCCCATAAAATATTTGCTGCAGGGGGGGTCCAGGGAGGCCGACTGCGACCTTTGGGAGCTGGCGAGGGGATTGGGGGTAGCGCCCCCGAAGCTAAGAATAGATGTAAAATTGCCATGTAAAATGTTGTAATTTCGTAGTCAATCTCGACCATTCATTAAGCAGAGATTTGACGATATAAGTTATGTTTAATTTAGGTTTTTTTGCCCTAGAAGGCGACCCCTCGCTATATATGAGGGAATTGTATTGCGTCTATGTATGTATGTATTCTGAGTGAGGAAGAGAGAGGAGATTGAGAGCGAAGAGGGAATTACAACGGATCTGTTGTAGGTTGCATCTCTTTAGTTTGCTGGATATATGAAAGAAGGACTAGCTATTTCTCTGTGGACGTAGCCCAAACTGGGTGAACCACGTATATCTGTGTCTCTCTTGTTTTATGCGTTTTCTGTGTTTATGTTTCTACAATATTTTATGTGTTCCATTGCTCTGTAATATATAATTCTCTAATACAAACCCTTAAAGTTCAACATGCCATATCTTTTGATCCAAGAGTCCTTTTTTGGACTTCCACATATTGTTGGAAAGCTTATTCAAAACACTTCCCAATGGGGACTGTGTGATGTAGGATTTGATTCATTCTGCTACTTGGAAAGTGACTCCAAACTTCTCTGTTCATTTTCTCTATGGACAACTTTACAATTCAAATCAAGACTAATGGACCTCTTTAGACACATATATTTTCAATGACTTGAGAAGTTTGAGACCTTAGTACAAAGATAGTTTAGACTATAATACTTGGTGAATTTATAGGCTAAACTTTACAAGCAGATTCCCAAAATAACTAACTAAATATATATACTTTGATTACCTATATTATAGGAACCTAACAGTGGTTCCAACTAGGGATGACGTCCTCCCTGTGAGGTAGCAAAGAACACCGAAGACCACTGGCCTTATCCATTAGGATGATCTAGAACATGAAACATGCTCTTGCCTGAAACTACTGAACTAAAACCCAACTAGTAATCCGTTTGAATCCTCAAATTGAACCAAATCCATTCTTCAAACTGGAATCTGAACTGTACACTGAATACTGAAAAATCTGCTGCAAACTGAAGTTTGAAAAATATGGCTAAAAAAGATGCTCAGAATGTTGACCTTATTCACACTCCTACCTACTTATCTTACTTTATTGAGAACAAGTGTTGAATCAAGTGATCTCAAATTTTGCAGTAAAGCCAATCAAGTAGTTGCTCACATAATTTAATTGCTTGACTGTGCTTCAACAAGATAAACATTGGAACATTAAATGGTAGAAACAACTCAAATCTCAAATTGAATCCAATATTTGCATTGGCGAACAAAATAAGATCCACTTAGATTGATGATTCCAATAGGATTGTAAAAGGTTCCTCAAATGAATGAACGCTGAAATTCAACTCATCTGACAGATTACAATTTTGCTTAAGGTGGTCTACATACAAGGAATACAAACCTTTATATGCATTCTTGTTTTCATGCAATTTCAACTTATAGCTATCATGATAGGATTGTAAATTTTCATGTGAATTTTGTGATGAAACCACTATTGGAAAAAACAATGATGTTGGCTGCCAAACTAAGTCTTCATCGCCCCTGTTTTCAAGTTCAAAACTAGCTAAATGAGGAGAAATTTGACTACAAAAACCATCCAAAAGATTGGCTATTAGATCATTGAAAACTGAAAAGGGATGATGCAATTTATTGTGTATTGGTTCCAAATAGACTATATGCCCCTCTCTAAGCTCACCATCCTTTGATCCAATGATAGTTTTAACATTTTTCTTCAATAACTCAAATGAACCAAAACTTAATGGCACAAAACCACCTTGAATTAATTCACACTTTTCTTCATGTTTCAATCCTCCAACTGAAAGAGACTTCCATATAGCAAATAATAGGGTCATCAAATACATGAGAAGGTTGTTGCTAGTATATGCTATTTTCAACTTGCTTAAACTCATTGTTTTCCTCATGTTTGATGTCAAGACTATGAGATTGTTGACTTATAACACTATGAAAGTTCTCCTTCAATAATTGAAATGAAGAAAAACACAAGAGAAAAGTTTCTTCACCTGATTCAGTATCTTCTTCATGTTCTTCATTGCTGTCTTCAAGTGAATATATAAAACAATCAGTATGTAGCTCATGGTCACATGAATCAACAAGCTCTCCTTCTTCTGCAAAATCTGCTTGGAAATGAGGTCTTCTTTGTTGCTCTCTAACAGCAGGTTTGTTTTTCAAAGTGAATTTTCCACCAATCTTTGCATGATTTTCCCTAATGCATCCAGCTTATTGTTTGATGATGGAGGAAACTCCTCCTTAACCACTCCCCTTCTTTCAGCTTTTATTTTGGCCCTTTTGATCAACATATTCACTTCTATATCAACAACATTTTTCTGCATTTTTTCCAAAGTTGCTAGGTTTCTTTCCTTTATTTGATAAGCTATCTCTACATCAAATCCATCTGGATAGTGAAATAAAGCCAATCCCGGGAGAGGCTTTATGCCTGTTGGGATGGAATTGTAAACCTTATTGAATCTAGTTGAGAAAATTTGGAGCGATTCTCTTGATTGCCTCTCAAGATTCCTATACTCATCAATAATCTGGAAAGGGTTCTTTTTGACCTCCCATCTATCATGGAAAGTGTGCTCAAACTGTTGAGGATTAGCAATACTACCTATTGCTAGTTCCCTAATCCATTTTCCAACCTCTCCAGCCAGGCTTTGGGCAAAAAGCCTCATCTTAACATCATCAAAATCAACTTCTTCAACATCTACAAAGTCATTCATTTTGTCTATGTTTTGTTGTGCTATAGTGGGTGCAGTGCCATCAAATTGAGGCAACCTTTGACCATAGTTTTGTGGTAAATCATGTAAAGGAGATTGCAGATCTAATGGAGCATATCGAGCAGCAGCCATGACTATCTTTTTTTGAAATGGAATTGTACTGGTTTGACTATGATTATCATTTGGATCTTGTTAAAGATCACTAATACAATAAGGAGATGCATTTGTAGCCTCAAAGGAATGATATACAATTTTAAAAGGAGAATTATGTGCAAATTTGTAATCTTCGTTTGGATACAGCAGGTAAAGGAAAATCCTTTTGACATTTTCAGGAAATGACAGAAGGTACCTGATGAGAAATAATACTCGACACCTGATTTTTTTGAAATGTCTTTATATTCCTCTATCAACAAGTTTTGTTCTCCAATGGAGTCTCTAAATATAAATGTAACAAAATCACCAAGTGAATGTTTCAGCCTTCTTGTGTCTGATCATTGTACGCCATCAACAATCAGATCTAAACTCTGTTGATCTTTCCGAGGAATATGGAACCTTCCGTCCCTAGTATGGTCGCCATAATGTTATCACTCCGTAATTTCCCTAAGATGAGGAGAGAAACCCATAGGTAACCACAAACCACTTTTAAAGTTGGGATCTGGCCCTTCTAGCTTTAGAGAGGGCTCTCTCTGTTTGATTTCGACTTCTATTTTTAAGATCTTAGGCTAGCTATTTAAGTTCCAGTTGGGTTTTTCAAAAGTTTGGTTGAAAGATGTTGGAAAAGTACATTGGGCATGGAGTCATAAAATTTTGAGTAATCAATTACAAAAATGACAAAGGAACTATAACAGGGCAGGGTAGGCAAACTGTTGGATCCTTTAAGACATTTATGGTGTGAATGAGATGAATTAGATTTAGGATCAATTTAAATATAGAGGATACACAGATGAATTCTATACTTAAATCTCAAAAGAAAACATTGATATTGTTAACAAGCCAGAGTAGAGTACACTTAAGAAAATTTGACCCTTAATCTTCTTGCAATAATAAGAAAGGAAAAAACATATGGAAACTGAGAAAAGGAAATAATTTTACATGAAGAACACATCACCAATTGCTTGACACGGGAATCCTGGAACAAAACTCTCTATATTTCTGCAAATTGGTCACTTTGAGTACAATCCACAGCTTACACCATTATATAGATCTCTTCTTCATACATGTTCCAACAACCTTCTAAGTCTTATTACAAAATATTTATAGACTATCCTGAATAAATTCGGACTTCAAATCAAACTTATTACAAAAGTAATATCTACTAAAAACATGTAGATATTTCTAAAACAAAACTAAATAATAGGAATTATGGACAAATTTAGCTGTTATATTGAATCTTTGAAGGAAATTTTTTGCTGACTATTTGGAAAAAATAATTGAACAATACACTAAAAATTAAAAAAATCTCTAGAAAAGTGCAAGAAATATTGAATTGTTGGGAAAATCTTTAGCCTTCAAATATGGAATTGGCTCATTAATGTTGATCCTCTACCTTTGAATCTGGAGTGGCTGATGTTGTTTTCACAAAAACTTGTTAGCTTCCCTTTCAAACTACCATCCCCTCTTTTCCTACGATTTAACAACTGCCGACTCATACACCTCCACCGCTTTGTATGGTTTTATCGGAGAAGTTTCTACCTTATTGCTTCACCAATACTCCTCAACCCCTTGCACTTTGCTCCTTTGGCCTTTGTTTTGTTATATAATGGGGCCAACAACTATCGGGTTAATGCCATATCGGAAGCCCTTTATAACGTAACTTAACGTGAATTCCGATTTTGTCCTAGCTACTTTTGCTTTAGCCCCTCTCGCATTTCTTCACCATAGGACCGAGGGTTGTGACCTACCACTTAGCCTTAAGGTACTAAGGCTTTTTGTTCGCTGTCGGGAGCTATTTTTCCTTTGTTAAGTGCTCTCCACCCTAGGTTCTTTAAATTTTAATGACCATGTGCTAGCCTTAATATTGTAGCCCTCCTCTCATCAGAAGTTTCCAATTGGAAGATTTACTTTGGAGCTGTGACATTCCTCAACCTTCGATATGACATCATTAGTCCACGTGGCATTTTGTGAGTGGTGACACGTGTCACCCAGATTTTCCCCCTT
The DNA here is from genome assembly GCA_000404065.3 of Pinus taeda. Classification (NCBI taxonomy): domain Eukaryota; kingdom Viridiplantae; phylum Streptophyta; class Pinopsida; order Pinales; family Pinaceae; genus Pinus; species Pinus taeda. Next base: position 48,064 of record APFE031753815.1, read on the forward strand.
ATGACCCCTAAAAACGCCAAAACAACCTACCACGTGTCCTGTCATACCGCCACGTCAGATGCCACATAGCTTTATCATAACCAATCATATTATGCCGCACATCCCTCTATAGGAGAGAGAAAAGGCTCGTCCACCTCTGATTTTTTGATGAGATCCCTTGTTAACCTATATTGGTGTTCCCCAACGGTTTTAACACTATCAACACTTTCCCAACGGTTTTAACACTATCGACACTTTGCATATCTCAACTTTTTAAAGTTGTCACATTCTTTGATTCGTTGATTCGCTGATTCATCGATTGTCGATATGCCATGTGCGATCGTTGATATGTGATCACTCATATGCTTAATGCTCTGATATGTAGGACCTTTCGACATGTAATCGTCGATTTGCTCTGGACCTCCGATATTTCTTCCTTTCAAAGGCTTCAAACCCTTAAACTTCAACATGCCATATATCTTGATCCAAGAGTCCATTTTTGGACTTCCACATATCGTTGGAAAGCTTATTCAAAGCACTTCCCAATGGAGGGGGTCAGATGTAGGCATTGAGTCCTTCTGTTGCTTGAAAAATGACTGCAAACTTCTCTACTAATTTGTTCTTTGGAAAACTATACAATTCAAATCAAGACTAATGGACCTCTTTAGACACATATATTTTCAATGACTTGAGCAATTTGAGACCTTAGTACAAAGATAATTTAGACTATAATACCTGGTGAATTTATAGGCTAAACTTTACCAACAGATTCCCAAAATAAATAAATAAACAGATAGACTTTGATTACCTATATTATAGGACCCTAACACATCCAGATATGACTTGGGAAGCTAATGTGTTTGGCTTGCAAATGTGGTACATAACGTAGGTGAAACACGGTCATGTCTTCCACGTGTTAGTTATATCAAGACTAACATGACACTAAATAGTAAATCTTCTAAGGAGCATAACTTTGTGCCCAAAGCTCAAAATAAGATGAAATTTATATTGCTGAAAAATCTCCAAATAAATAAAATATGATGGTGAACTTAGAAAGGAGAATTGAGATGGTGAAAGGAAGAAAAAATTTGGATACCCCACCTCCATAAATTTACCTTGGGGTTTGGGTACCTCACATTAGTTTTTTTCTCATTTTAATGTATGCATACATATGATATATGGGATCCATCTTTATATACGTTTTTTTCTCATTTTAATGTATGCATACATATGATATATGTGATCCATCTTTTTTAATACAAATTATATAGTATACCTTGTATTGCTAGAATATATAATGCACTTTGTTTCTCTTAACGCAATGACAAATAATCGATTTATAATCTCTAATTTCATAATGGATTTTATTTTATTAAATACATCAATAAACGTGTAAACTTACTTCATTTTCTTTACCAAAACAAACTTACACATTACGAGTTTTAACTAGCTTAATTAACATATCTAATATTCTATATTGTGATACGTTTTAATGTGTTTCTAACCATATATAAACTAAAGATTTCTCCCAATTTAGAAATATTATGAATTCAAATTTTTTTTAAGAGCTAGATTGGCCAGAAACACACTTACACATTACAAATTCTGGCTAGCTTACATATCTAATATTTTAATGTGTGATATGTTTTCTAGTGTATGTATAACCATATATAAACTAAAGATCTCTCCTAAAGTTGGAAATATTAAAAATTCCACTTTCTATTAGATTTCATAATGGAAAATAACAATTTACCTTTTATGATTTACAAAATTATAAAAAAATATTTTTATTTTAAAAATAAATTTAAATATATAGAAAAAGAAACTCAAACCTCTTATAATAGGAGTCGTCTAACAAGGCGGAAGAATTGCCTAGACAGCGAAAAGTGGTCGAAATCTGGGCAAAAAAATTCAAAATTTTTTGTAGAGGCAGTGTTTGAATCGTGTTTTTGATGGTGGAAATGGATTCAGCATCATCAAAAATGTCTAGAACACCTAAAATTTTGAAGTTTAACAACTATAACTTGGATTTACAAAATCCCTTGCCAGATTTTCTTTAAATATGAACAGAATTTCCATAACTTTCTGGACAACTCCTCCGCCTTATTAAACTAGGCGCTTATAATATGTACATGGCAACCATAACGAGGTAAGGGGTCAAAGGTTGATGAATGGAACCTCCGAGTACAACTATTACTCACATCCCTATTTGATAAGACATTGCGTAAGTGGAAGAGACACCTTTTGTGATTTTGCTTTGAATTTATGGATTATTACTTTCTCGAGTGTTAGCTATGGACAAATAGTTTATTTCTTCTCTATCAGTATCACATGGGACAATTATTTCCCCACCCGGGAAACTTTTAAAGTAGTTATAGTTATCAATGTTGTCAACTTTATACTCTTAAATGATGTGTTTATATTTTTTTAATTTTGCCTTTTATTTAAAGTTTATGTATAATTTAATTTATCGATATTAATAAAAATAGAAAAAAATGGTTAAGAAATTCTTTTAGATATATATAGTGGATTAATATTTTTAATAAGATGTTGAATTTTGATTTGAAGGTAGTATTTTAGATTTTGGGTAGGGTGTGATTTTTAATGGTTATAAATATTATATTGAAGCGATATTTTTTTAATGGTATGTGGTGGATATTGTTTAGTATTGAGGTGTTATTTGAAAAAAATATATTATTAAAAAAAATGAATATATAGAACAATTATAGTTAGGGTGTAATCTTAGTGTGAATATTGCAAGATTTTTTTTAATAGTTTAAGTAATGATTAAATAAGGGTATTGATTGTAACATATCTTTTCTCACATCTACCCATTTTCACTGGCTTATTTGGGGTAAACATGAGATGAGGGGCTACTATGATAAGACTCAACGTCCTATATGACCTTAAGAAAATGGAGTCGACAAAACAATACCTTACAGACCTCCCTCAAGTGCTATAGGACCCCCAAGAGCTAATCCACCACTCCAGGTGCCTAACCCCTTAGTTACCCTATCCTTTCAATGAACTAAACCCCCAGTCGCTCCCACATGCCTGCAAGGGAGAGACTGTAGTCTTTTTCAGCCAGTTCTGTGCTAGAGACTATGAGATTTAAGCGACTTTTTCAGGGCTAGTCTCTACACCACTACTCGGAACTTGATGAGACCTTCCGAGACAACAAATGACACCAAGACAAAGCCTCTAACACAAAACTTGATCAAGAAATTGACCTAACCAAACCCAACCATGACAATCATTCCATTAAACACATGATGAACATGCAACCTATAGGTTATGAATGCAAGTATGAACATAAGGATCAGAAAAATTATCTAAGGTTTAACGAGAAGGGTCTCTACCTTCTCACATTAGTTGTCATAACATCAATTAGGTCTTGCATTAATTATTTATTAAGTTATGAGTAAAAACATTAATAGAGCCATGACTAAGATCTGTCATACAACCATGCTTATAACCAACATATAACCAAATAAATAACCATAAGAGAACAACCATTAAAGCCACATAATAACCAGCACATTTCCTTACCAAAAGAAAGGGAAACTTAACTTTTATTAACCATAGGAAATTACCAACCAATTTCGGGACTTTCACGAACCACGTGATCGTAGATTGGCTGAACCATATCTTTCTTTCAGCCAATCACCGTCGTGCCATATTCCAAGCATGAATGTGGGATCTCAAGGATAAACCAATCCAAAGATAACCAAGGGAAGCCAGAGGTTAAACCACCTCCACCCTCTCCATGCAATGGTCACACCTAAAGTGGTGTCGAGATCACAAAACTGAACCGAACTTGGATGCCTCAAAATTTCTTCACCATCCTTGAGGAATTTTCTTGTCTCCACCCTTAGGCTTTACAGTGTATCCCACCATTATCGGTCAAGGGATTCCTAGGTCTTTGGGAATTTTCCTAAGACCACCTCACCCTAGATTCTAAAACCATCTGATAATCCAAAGCTCAAACCGAGAACAATACCATCACACCATGGCTATCCAGAAATGGCAAGGATAGGCTAAAATCCAATGTCAAATCCTGACAAAATCAATGCCAATGACAACAAAATAACCATATACCAACATGCACATACCATGAATGTCAAAACTAGCTAGGAAATGACACATGCAATCTATTACCTGGAAGTATTCCTATTGAAGTTGTATGATCCTTGCCTTCCTTTTCCTTCTTTGTTTTTCCTTTCCTTTTCCTTGCCTTTCCTTTCATTTCCTTGCTTTTCCTTTCCTTTCCTTCCTTACTTACTTTCTTTCTCCTCTTGGTGCTTTCTCCTCTCTGAGACAAATTCTAACACTAAAATGACAGAACGCTAACATTAACAAAAACCTACCAACTGATCCTCAAAAGACTTTTTATTAATGAAGCCTATATTTTCTTTAATTTCCATTATTTTCTTTCAATTTCCTCCTCACATGCAACCTGTGACCTTTCACTTTCCTTTTCTCCTATTTCCATTATTTTCATAAATAATGTGCCAAAAATACCTTTTGCCTTTCCAAAGCCTTTGCCAATTTCCCCTTAACCATTAAACACAACAAGTGATGCCCACCAGGACATTTTATGCAACATTCAACTTGGAATAAGTGTCCCTTACTCACAATCTTATTTTTCCTTTATTAACTTTTATTACATAAACTTTTAACCCTGGGCTTTTACATTGGTATTTGGTGGATACTATTTAAGGTTGAATTTGCCATTTTAGTCTTGTAGTATGACCTCAAACTACTTTTGATTCGTTAAGAACTTGTCATCCTCATAAATAATGAAATAGGTAATGCCCTCAGACCTAAAGGCATCCGACAAGAGTGGAAGTCTACTCCATTATGGATAATCACCAAGTGCTCATTATATGTGATGAGGTTTCATCTTTGAACACTGATGTAGTTGCACATGAAGGTCTTGAAATAGTATCAATGGAGAATTGGTCGACAACCATGGGTACTAAATAAAAAGTAAAACCTATGAAAATGTTAAAAGAATAGACAAAAAAAAGGGAAAAAAGATGAGAGGTTAAGATGTTGATGATGGTGTCCTTATAGTATAACCTTTATGAATGAATTAAAAGTAAATTTTAGTTTGATATGGTATTTTAAAATATTGTCTCCTCCCTATAACCTTAAGGGTTAGTTTAAATAATTATCAATTAAATATAACATCTCTCCTAAAATTGAAAAAGTTATAAATTTAACTCTTTTAATTTACTTAAAATAAGAAAAAAAACAAAACAAAAGCTAACTATTCATCCATTTTATCCTTCATAAATCATAAAAACATATTAAAATATTATTTTGCAAATATCACCGAGGAAAAAACAACAACAAACCAACCAGCAACATTACCTCCTCTCACTTTTGTAACACTATCTATCAAATTTCATAAATTGTCAACATTCCCTAATGGTTAAGAGCATGTGTTTCCTCCTAAAGGGGGTAGAGTATGTATGCCTTCGTAGACTTAGTAGTCAAATCACTATGCAGATGTGGGTCTTTTTAATTTGACTTATACATTTATGCTCTTTTTTTTTTTTCAATTCCAATTACATTAATTATATATTTTCTTCTTCTTCTTTACACATAGCTTTTATAATTAATAATTATTATGATCATTAGTTACTAGTTTCTAGAATTTTGTGAGCATTTCTTTCCTAATTTTATTAAGAAAGTCTTATTGATGTAATTTTTAGGATCCGGTGAGCATTTTTTCCTAACTTTCTTGAATTTATTTTATTTATTCATAGTTTTTATAATTTATGCCTCCAAGTCTATCAAGAATTCAAGAAATTGATGTTATAGCAAGAAATTGAATTCAAGAATTCATTAATTTAATTTTATTTTTTTTATCCTTTGATGTGTATGTGATTAACGTCTGTTGTTCTTGCATGTCAAAGGATTTGAAACTCCAGCCAGGTACCAAGATCCCACTTTGAAGTTCCATATTTTGCTTCAAATCGCTAGAGATTGCTCGACATTTATTGGAAGATTAACCTTCAATTTCTCATCTATTTCAACTGGTTTGTTAAAGTTGTTTTATATTCTTTCCTCAAACCAAACATAGAAGATTGGTCTTAGTGACCATGCAACAAGTTAATGTGTGAATTTTGTTAAAGCAATTTAATCTACTGCAACTTTATTCCTAGTTTTATTCAAAGTGACTGTGTCAAATTCATCCATTTTAATACTAAATCACAAATCATAGACAAAAGTATAATATTTATAAAATATTTGAAAATGGTTAATGATATATTTTATTTATTTTAATAAATTTTATTTTTATTTTTTATTTTTTTATTTTATTTTTTTTTTCACTATACTAAATGTTTCTGGAACTAAATATTTTCATTAGAAACTAAGTGTTTTGATATCCATCTATAGTTACTAGTGATTTAAAATTTGTTAGTCATAATTTAGTTGTTAAATTAATAGTAAAACACTTGTTACTAGAAATTATTTATAAATATTAATTAACTTGTGTTTACAATTTCATTTGAAAAATAATTTAATATTAAATCACAAATTATATATTATCCCGACTCCATTTTGCTTTGCAAAAGAAATAAGTCCTATTTAAAATGGGGCGCCATTTGAGAGATAACATTAAAAAATTTGTTTCATATTCCCATGCCTTCACTAGGACAAACACAATTGCATTCAACTCTATATCAATCATGTACAATTCCCATGAACTTTGTAGGGGACAAATGGTTGTGCAAAACAAGTTTCTTGGAATTGACACCTCATTAAGTTGAAACTAAGTTTCTCCATATCAATTTGAACCAAACATTACCAAAGAAATAAAGTTATAAAGCTTCATTACAACCAATGAGGTAAGGTGCTCACAAAAAGCAATAGTTTCACTTTAATTTCTATTTTTTTATTATAAAAAGTTCAATTGATCATATCACATCATATTAACAGTTTATACTCTAATTAGCTATATTTAAATTAAGAAAAAATACTAACTACTACGAACACTTGTTAAAACCATGTAAATGTAAGAATATAAACAATATTTTATAAATAAATTATTACTCCCATGTAGTGATTCTCATGTTAATTGGACACTTTTTTTAAACATAAAAATAAACCTAAGTTATAGGCTACTTTAATCCACTCATTTTTTCATAAACAAAGATGAATTAATAACGAATTTATTATTTGTTACATGTATTTTAGAAAAAATACTAACTACTACGTAACACTTGTTAAAACCATGTCAGTCTAAAAATATAAACAATATTTTATGAATAAATTATTACTCCCATATAGTGATTCTCGTGTTAATTGGACACTTTTTTAAACATAAAAGTAAGCCTAAGTTATAGGCTACTTTAATCCACGCATTTTTTTCATAAACAATGATGAATTAATAACGAATTTATTATATGTTGCATGTATTTTAGAATTGTACATTGAATTTATATATTTTTCATTAAAAGGAAAAAAAGTTAATGAATTTATTACTTGTTGCTTATGTTTTAGAATTGTAAATAAAACTTATTATTAAAGTTTAAGATAATAATAAAAGTTATTGTAAAAGCACAAAGTTATATAAGTGATATAATTTATGAATTGAATATTAAAAAATGGGGTAGTTTAATTTATGATGAAATGATTTTTTTAGATGTTTTTTTTGGTTAATTTTAATGAAAATTTGATAAAGATTTAAAAAAATTGAGTGTAGAATTTGATTGTTCCAAAAGATTTTTTAGAGTGCTGAATCTATTTATGTATTCAAAAATGTATTTTAAACAACAACAAAAACACATTCTTTCTTGAAATTGTTTTACTTGATTCCTGTGAAAGAGTCTATTTCATATATAAATTAAATTATGCCTTAAAAAATAAGTGTATAAATATTACATGTTTAATGGATTAGATATTTAAAAATGCAGTGAGTTAAAAAATTAGTAATTTTTTAATAAAGTAAATTATTATTTCAAAATTGAGTTTTTTTAATAATCTTAAAATTTTCATTTATTATTAATAATTATGTGAAACTATGTTTTAACTAAATTCCTTTAAATTTATGGAAAAAGCTATATTAATAATGGCTGCAATTATTCATTTATTAATTTACTCATAACCCTAACATATAACCAAAATTATATTCTATTAATTAAATAAAAGTGATTATCAAAGTTTGATGGAGATTATATGCACAAATTGTTATATAACAATGTAAACTACACAATGAAACAATAAATCTAACACAATATTTGGTAATATTTATATTTGGTCATGATTATTTTTTAAAGGTAGTAAAACTTATCATCAATAAGTGGTCAATTAATAGTGAGGACAATAATCACTAAGTACTATCAATGAATGTGGGTCAACTCATCAATGTTATTAAGGTAAGTATTATCAATGAATGTGGGTCGACTCATAAATGTGATTCAAGGTAAACTATGCCACCTAAAATGACTTGCTAGTGGCCTATAAAGGGGAAAACTTTCACTCCTACCAAATGCCTTTGGGTGTTAGGCAATCAATCTATCTCCTAATATCTAAGGAAGTTAAGCTTTTAATTAATCAAAAGCAGTTTTAGGTCCTAATCCAAGACCAAATGGTAATTTTAGCCTATATAGTGTTTGCAAGAAAGTGAATATTCATGATGGTCATCATAAAGACTACTTATAATGGGGCAATGTGCTTTCTAATAACAATTAGCCTCAACCTCGTACATGAAACTATATACTATCCTTGATTCACCCTAGTTAGAATAAGCCTATGATACCTATTATGTTGAATAGAAAAATGATCTACCCATTTGCAAGGTGTTTTCGCTAGGATCGTGCAAGGCTTACTTGATCCTAGATGCCCCGTGGGACAATCTCTGATAAGTGGCTCCCACGCTCAACCCCTCCCATGAGATTTGAATTAGTGACTTGGTGGGGACTAAACCCCACAAAATTGAATTAATCTCCACCTCAGGGATTGATACAATCCCCAATTGCATTTTAACATCATGTTAAAAGAAGAATTATATTTACCTATAATGTGTTTATAATATTTTATTTTATTTTTCAATTTAATCATAAAAATGTATTTCCCCTCAAAAGGTTTTAAGTTGAAATCCAAAGTGAAATGTACTATGTACACCTTTATAAATTTTAATAATCAAACTATTACATGGAAACAAATCCCTTTATCATACAAATATAAAAATTTATATAGCCTCAAGGGTTGGCTTAGTTGGTTAAGTCCTTGTCATTGAAGCACCTTTGCTATTGAGAGATCATAATTCTCTTGACACTCTTGGGGTAGGCTTTGTGGTTGAGCTAGTAGGAAGTGATCCTTTTGGGTTCTCTTGACACTCTTGGGGTAGGCTTTGTGGTTGAGCTAGTAAGAAGTGATCCTTTTGGGTAAATCTACATGATCCTTACATAGAATATTTTATTTTTATTTCAAGAGGAACACACATCAATTATGTGTTAAATATGGATAAAATTACACATTGCCCTCATACTAGGCTGTAAAATAAGCCTTTTAGCTCAATAAACCTCAAAATTATAAATTTTATTATTAAAAATTATTAAAAAATAAAAAACCATATACAACTTTACACACAAAATTGCTATAAAATAGGCATTTTAAAAATATTATATTTACACATAATATATACATGATCAATGTATATCGATGCTTAAAACAAAAACGAATATACGTAACAATATCAATACTTTTTGCTTTTTTTATATAAATATATTTTATAACATATACAACTACATGCAAATAAAAAAAATAACAAAAACAATGATAATTTACCGACTTCATTAATATATTAAACTTTTTATTTTCATATAATATAATAAAGAATATTACCCCATTATTATTTTCGCGAAAAGTTACCGAGACATAACTATTACGCCTACTTCAATACATTAAACCACATAAAATAACTTCCATACCACACAATGATGTATGAGAATACCAATTCAATGTGCCCGCCACATTCGCTATAAGTCAAGGCATGTTGCATATCAGGGTACAGTTTCAACATCTTGTCAAAGCTTTTCGCAGAAGCATACAATAATTTGCTCAGATGGGTATGTCATTTTATCAACTTCACCATGAAAAATCAGAAAAGGCAAGTTCACATCATATAATTCATTATGACCGTGATATTCCATTTAGTTAAAAGGACTTAATAATGGCAGCTCCAAAAAGTTGCATTTTAAAAGTTAAATGTTCGAATATGGTATTGTTGGTATTGTTGATCTGGGGCTGCTATGCCAACAAAGGAAACTATCTTGATAGCAATCCCTAATTAGGCCTACTTTTGTTTGGGATGGCTAGTTCCAACGGGTTTTAAAGGACTCCGTAAACTGTTAAATGTGTTGATAGATTACTTCTGGGAGGAAGACTTCAATTAAATCAACAAAATAAAACAGTTAACCTCTATGTATTAAATTCTAACGCTACTTCTAACTACTCTAATCTAAATTCAAAAAGAGTCAAGGGATCTCTACTTGAATGGTTCATGAGGCACAATACTTGCTAAGGTTTTGCAAATGGGGTAGCAAGCTAAGTGGGCTTGATTGTGGGGAAAAACTCCACAGTTAAGCGCGCTTGAGCTAGAGGAGATCTGGGATGGGTGACCTCCTAGGAAGTCCTGGTTACCGGGTGCAAGCCTCGGATGTTATGATTGATGCTATGTGATTCGTTCTCCTCATTTCACTAGTTTCAATCCCACTTCTTCACCCCTGTGAGCATCACCCGATGCAATGAGTGCTAAGTGAACTATTCAAAAATCATGAGAAATTAGTCAGTTACGACTACCTCTCATGGAAATGGTCATACGTGAATGACTTACTTAACGCAGTTGAATCCCAAAATGATATCTAATATAATGCACTGCATAAAACCCCCATACTTAAATTCAAAAAGAGTCAAGGGATCTCTACTTGAATGGTTCATGAGGCACAATACTTGCTAAGGTTTTGCAAATGGGGTAGCAAGCTAAGTGGGCTTGATTGTGGGGAAAAACTCCACAGTTAAGCGCGCTTGAGCCAGAGGAGTTCTGGGATGGGTGACCTCCTGGGAAGTCCTGGTTACCGGGTGCAAGCCCCGGAAGTGATGATTGATGCTATGTGATTCGTTCTCCACATTTCACTAGTTTCAATCCCACTTCTTCACCCCTGTGAGCATCACCCGATGCAATGAGTGCTAAGTGAACTATTCAAAAATCATGAGAAATTAGTCAGTTACGACTACCTCTCATGGAAATGGTCATACGTGAATGACTTACTTAACACAGTTGAATCCCAAAATGATATCTAATAAATGCACTGCGTAAAACCCCCATACTTAAACAGGTATCCAATGCCACGGATTAATGACCTACTAGACCAACTTAAGGGGGCCAATGATGATTGATGCTATGTGATTCGTTCTCCTCATTTCACTAGTTTCAATCCCACTTCTTCACCCCTGTGAGCATCACCCGATGCAATGAGTGCTAAGTGAACTATTCAAAAATCATGAGAAATTAGTCAGTTACGACTACCTCTCATGGAAATGGTCATATGTGAATGACTTACTTAACGCAGTTGAATCCCAAAATGATATCTAATATAATGCACTGCGTAAAACCCCCATACTTAAACATGTATCCAATCCCACGGATTAATGACCTACTAGACCAACTCAAGGGGGCCAAGTATTTCAGTAAGATCGATCTAAAGTCTAGTTATCACTAGGTTCTAATAGAGCCCATAGATGTATGGAAGACCGCCTTTAAATCCAAGAAAGGCCTTTTTGAATGGTTGGTTATGCCCTTTGGGTTGACAAATGCCCCTGCTACTTTTATGAAGCTAATGGATGATATCTTTCGGCCCTTCACCAAATTGTTCGTGGTAGTTTATCTGGATGACATCCTCATCTTCAGCAAGAGTTGAGAAGAACACTTGCAACACATTCGGCGGGTCCTTCAAACCCTTTGGCAACACAAACTGTGTGCTAACTTGATGAAATGCACCTTTGGCATGAGCCAGGTCCAATACTTGGGTTACATCATAGATGAGCATGACGTGCATGTGGACCCGGCCAAGATCCAAGTCATTCAGGACTGGCCAGCCCCGACCACTCTAACAAAGCTTCACAACTTTTTGGGCCTTGCAAATTTATATCGGAGGTTCATATTAGGATTCTCCCATATCACTTGGCCTTTATGTCAGATTACTAAGGGCGGGGTGAAAAAAAAGTATTCCCTGGTCTGAGTCCCATTAGAAGGCATTCATTGAGTGAAAGCACCGCCTTTGCTATGCACTAGTACTCACATTTCCAGATCTGTAGTAGCCATTTGAAATCGAGACAGACACCTCAGACTCTGCTATTTGTGCAATCCTCACACAAAATGGGCATCTAGTGGCCTATCATAGTGCGAAAATTTTCGATACAATTCAAAAGTATCCAACCTATGATAAAGAGATGTATTCCATCGTGCAGGCTTGCCAACAATGGTAGCACTGCATTCTAGGGAAGAAGACGATCATCCACATTGATCATCGACCTCTTCAATTTATACAAACATAGGGGAAGTTGTGGAATGATCTCCATCAAAAGTGGTCTACATATCTGCAAAAATTCCACCTGAACATTAAATACAAAAATGGTAGCACCAATCATGTTGCAAACTGCCTCAACCAGCCCCCAGTTGTAGCATTGACTACTGTTCTCAACTCTTGTGGTCATTAGACCTCTGGTTCGTCGCAACTATACAAAAATGATCTAGAGTTTGGGTCGACATACCATATGCTAGTATCTGGAAAGTAAGTTCCCGATTTCCACCTCCAGGACACATTATTATGCTACCTAGGCCACCTTTGTGTTCCTTCAAGCGAGCATGCCAAGATTATTTGGGAGGTACACTATAGTAGGGTAGTAAGACACTTTGGTGTGGATAAAACTATGGCTATACTACAAAATTACTTTTGTTGGCCCAAACTCTGATTGGATGTTGGGAAATATATCAAATCCTACATTGCTTGCACCATCGCCAAGCCAACCATCAAGAAGTAAGGCCTGTACACTTCTCTACCTACTCCCAACCAACTATGGGAATCGATCTCCATGGACTATATGTCTAGCCTCCCTTCTACCAAGCATGGTAATGACTGTGTATTTGTGGTCGTGGACAGATTTTCTAAGATGGCTATATTGGCGGTCTGCAAGAAGAGTATCACAGTAAAGGACTCTATCAAACTCTTCTTTGAACGAGTATGGGTACATTTTGGGATCCTGCAGACCATTATATCAGATCGGGATAGCAGGTTCCTGAGCACATTTGGTCAAGCCTCTGGACACTATTGGACGCCATGATCACCAAATCAACTGCCTTCCATCCCCAAATTGATGGCCAAACATAGGTTGTCAATAGGATGATAGTGCACATACTCCACATGTACAACTCAAAGCATCCTCGAACCTGGGATGTGAGTCTTCCATATGTGCAACACAGTTATAATAGAGATATCCATAGCTCAACTAGTCGTAGTCCCTTTCAAGTGGGTCTAGGATTTCAACCATTGTGTCTGATTGATGTTGTCATGCCTCATGCGACTACAAAGACAAAATCCACAAATGTAATGTCTGAGGTTGATAAAGCGACTAGATTTATTGAAAACATCCAACACATCTTCCAATAGGTTCACGACATCCTGGAGAAGTCAAATGCCAAGTACAAGCAACAACATGATCAACATCAGGTTCCACACAAGTTTCAGGTGGGCTACAAAGTCTGGTTGCATTTGCAAAAAGAATGCCTTACTGGAGCCCATCGGAAGCTCAAACCACTCTGATATGGTCCTTACACCATTACCAAGGATGTGGGAGACAATTATTTCAAGCTCAACATTCCCCCATTCCTTGGCTTGCACCCAGTGTTCAATGTGGATCGCCTTCGACCATACTTCCCACCATTATTGGAGACATCAGACATTGCAGAACAACTCACACCAACAAATTTAAACCCATAATACATGGAATAGGCCACAAATGATTAGATTATGGACACATAGGTCAATAATACTCGCCAAAAAAATATTCAACTATATCGGGTTTTCAAAGCTGGCTAATTCTTGCACCAAGGCAAGTGCGCACCAAGGACTAGGTTCAAGAGAAGTTTCCTCACCTCATGGAGGCTCTGTATGCAATGGGGAACATCGCTTCCTAAGGGGGGAGGAATGATGCAGGTGGATATTCGTGGCCACCCACCTATCCCACCTAGATCTCCAATCAGTTTCTTTTGTTTCCTTGTTTATTTCAGCATTTACTATTTTTAGCAGTTTTTTCGGGTCTTGAACTTCTAGAGCAGTTTTGATCCTCTAAATGACATTTTTTTAAGGCCCGCTGTAGGCCAAAATCCATAGGCAAGGGCATGTGAAAAAATCTATAGTACTTGGAGAAACCTTTCGAACAAGGTATCGTACGTGCCAAATGGAGATATCATGACCAAGTTATGACCCTGGGAAGTTGGCTGCCCAACTAACCCCAACAGGGCCCACAAACTCTTGCCGTTACATATCTTGGGGTTAGGGTTTTGGTTGTTTATGGTTTTATCATGTTTTTCAATAATAAATAGGCCCTTGATCTGCATTGTAACAGACTTCAGAGGCATGTAGCTGCCACATCTCTTCTTAGAGATAAGCTACCATCGCTCGAGTTAGTCTTATTTCCATTCTGTTTGTAAGCATATTTCAATATTTTATATTCATTGAATGAAATGGTATTTTTATTTCATCTTTGTAGTTATGGTTGTAGGTTTTAAACTCGTACAGAAATTACCTACATACGAATTCTAAAACACAGAAAATAAACAATGTGAGAGCATAACACATAAATTTTATATACACAAAGATTTTCCCCTAGATCCCAAAACCGGGACTACCAGCGTGATGTTTCTTATGTTCCTTTCAATGTTACAATACATATATATACATTCTGAAGCATCCAATACTATGGACTGAAAACCATCGCACCCAAAACCATGTGCTAAAACCATGCACAAAACCATAGGTAGGTCCGCCCACCTAATCTAGGGTCCAAAAAAATTTCCCCGGGGTGCTGCCTCGAACCCTGTATAGGGGGGCTAATCACCCCCCTCAAACCCCCTATGAGCCCCGCGCTGTGCAATCGTGGAAAGAATATAACACAACCCAACATTCTCCCACTTGTTGTTTTCTTTCCATAGGGGGCCATAGGAGAGCTTAGTCATTTATCCAGCTCTGTAACGACCATTGTTTCTCTACACCAAGAGAATTTCTCAGAGCTCACAGATTTTGTCAATGCATCTACAGTATTCTTCAAAGTGTCCAACTTTACCAGCAATACCTTTTTGTATTCTATCATATCCCTCACAAAGTGACACTGAACATCAATGTGCTTTGTCTTTGAATGATAAGTAGGGTTCTTTGCCAAGAAAATTTCACTTTGGCTGTCACAACCTATCCTTATAGCTCCCTGTACTAAACCCATACTTGAACACAATCTCTGCAACCAAACTGCTTCCTAGCTTACATGAGTGGTTGCCATGTATTCTGCCTCTGTAGTTGATAGTGCCATTATAGATTGTTTCTTAATCATCCAACTAACTGCACCTTCAAGTAGGTTAAACACATACCCACTTGTAGATATTCTCTGATCAAGATCTCCAGCCGAGTCTGCATCAACAAAGCCACAAATATCCAACACTCTGTCCAATCCTGGTCTTCCTTGGTAGCACAAACCATAATCACTAGTGCCATGCAAATACCTGAAGAAATGCTTCACTGTTGTCCAATGCTCCTTCCCTGGTTTTGACATAAACCTGCTCAATATTCCCACTGCATGTGAAATGTCTGGTCTAGTACAAACCATCGCATACATTAGGCTACCTACTGCATTTGCATATGGAACACGAGACATATCCTCTTCCTCGTCTTGTGTATTGGGACACTGTGCCATCGATAAATTTACACCTACATGAATAACAACCTTCACCAGTTTACTATCCTGCATATTAAACCTCTACTGTATTGTCTCGACATACTTCCTCTAGTTTAACTAGAGCTTCCTCTTTTCCTAATCTCTTTTAATTTCCATGCCCAAGATATAGTTTGCAACACCAAGATCTTTCATGTCGAATTTGGAGGACAATTGGGTCTTCAAATCCTAGATAATTTCTTTGTCATTTCCAACCAACAACATATCATCCACATACAAGACCAGACAAATAATACGGTCACCAATTAATTTAAAATACACACAGTGATCTGCTTTGCTTCTGGTGAAGCCAAGTCCCCGTATAAATGTATCAAATTTCTGCTACCACATCCTTGGCGATTATTTTAATCCATACAGAGACTTTTTTAACTTGCATACTAGTTCTTTCTTACCCTTCACCGCAAAGCCTTCAGGTTGCTAAATGTAGATCTCCTCTTCCAGATCCCCGTGAAGAAATGTTGTCTTCACATCTATCTGTTCTACCTCAAAATCAAAAGGAGTAGCAATAGATAAAAGTAATCTAATAGAAGCTACCTTGGAAACAGGAGAAACAATATCGCCAAAATCAATTCCCGGCACTTGGGAATAACCTTTTTCTACCAACCGAGCTTTGTATTTCTCCACCTTTCCTTTTGCATTTGTCTTCTTCTTGAACACCCATTTGATGCCAATGGGTTTCCTTCAAGCCGACAACTCTACTAGATCCCACGCCTCATTTTTGTGCAAAGGTGCCATTTCATCAACCATGGCCTCTTTCCAGAGTGTGCCATCCTTTGAATCTACCCCTTCCTTCACAGTTCTGGGATCATAATCAATAATAGATAAAGAAAAATTTGAACAGAAAGCAGATGGACTATACCTTTCTGACTTCCTTCTTTCTCGAACTGATCTTCTCGCAACCGGAGTTTGTGGCTCTTCATCTTTTGATTCATCTTCTGTTGTAGAGTCTAATTCTTTCTCCGTTAACTCAAACTCTGTCTTCTCAGGTTCCTTTGGTTGGACTTCATGTTTAATAACATCTTTCACCTCCTTGAACACCACATCTCAGCTGTACACAACCTTCCTTGTTATTGGGTTCCAAAGTTTATAACCCGTTAAACCATCCTTATATCCAATAAAGATGCACTTTTCAGATTTACTATCCAACTTTGTTCTTTTCTCCTTTGGAACATGTACATATGCATCACATCCAAATACCCTCAGATGTGAAAGAGAGGGTATCTTACCAGTCCATACCTCTTGTGGAGTCTTATCCTCCAACGTTGATGAAGGTGATCTGTTGACCAGGTAACATGCAGTCTCCACCACCTCTACCCAGAATTCATGTCCTAGCCTGACACCACTGAGCATGCTTCTTGCCCTTTCCATCAACGTCTTGTTCATTCTTTCTGCAACTCCATTTTGCTCAGGTGTGTATGGAGTAGTCTTTTGTCGTGCTATACCACACTTCTTACATAATTATTCAAATTCCTTTTTGCAAAACTCTCCACCATTATCTGCCCTAAGCGCCTTTATCTTCTTCTCTGCCTGGTTTTTCACCAGAGCCTTAAATTCTTTAAACCTGTCAAAGACTTCAGATTCCTTCTTAAGGACCATGTATTCCTTGAGAAGTCATCTATAAATGATACATAGTACATCGAATTACCCAGTGATGGAACCTTCACAGGTCCAAACACATCACTCTGCACAAGCTCTAATATCTATTTCACCCTCTTACCACCAGAGGGGAAACTCACCCGATTTTGCTTCTCATATACGCAATTTTCACATAAATCAAAATCCATAGATCTATTAGTCATACCTTCTACCATACCTTTACCATGAAGTATTTGAAGGCCCTTCTCTCTAATATGTCCAAGCCTTGGATGCCATAGCATGGGCTTTTCTCCAGAGACCACTAGATTTTCTGCTCCACTTTGAGGAACCACAAAAATATTGCACCCATCAACAATAGTGCTACCTTGTAGCTTGTAAAAAGTTCCAATCTGAACTCCCCGCATCAATACTAGTGCTCCCTGAACCATCTTGCAGGTATCCTTCTCGAACACTATTTTTACACCTGCATCATCCAACTTGTTTACAAAAATCAGATTTCTGGCCAATGCAAGAATATGTAAAACACCCAAAAGTGTTCTAATCCTTCCACTTTGCAATTTCAACTTAACTTTTCTGCGACCAACGATTTTAGCCTTCCTGTCATCCCCCAAGAAGACTTCACTCTCTATGGGGAGTGAAGTGAAAGGATGCACCTGATTCAATCAACCATGCCTCATGATCTACATGTGTATTTGAAGAAGCCAAGTACACATCCCCACCTTCATCTGAGGTGGTTTTCGCCTTTACAGAAGGAGCACCATCAGATCCCTTTCCTTTGTCAGGAAATTTAGATTTACACTCCCTTTTCTAGTGCCCTTTCTTTCCACATTTCCAGCACACCTTTACATGTTTTCTTGGAGATTTAGATCTCCCTCTAGATTTAGATCTCCCACTGGATGAATTATTTTTGTTTCTGTTCTGGGACCTTCCTCGTACAGACAAGGCATCACCAATCTGGCTCTCCATATTTTTCCATCTCATCTCCTTCGTTAGTAAGGATGAGACTATTTCATCAAACTGCAAGGCAGTTGCATTGCTACCTATTGCAATAACTAGACTATCCCACGAGTTTGGTATAGAACACAACAAAATGATGCACTTATCTTCATCTAAAATTTTAATATCAACATATAATAAATGACTTACCATAGTATTAAATGCATTCAGATGCTCTATCACCGAGTCTCCATGTTTCATCCTCAGGTTATACATCTTTTTCCATAGGAACAATTTATTCACCAGAGACTTAGATTGGTACAAAGTCCCTAACTTGTCTCATAAATCTTTCGCTGTAACTTCCCCTAATACATTCAACAATACTGAATCTGAGACACACAATTGTATTGTGCTCTATGCTTTTCGATCCAACTTCTTCCATTCTTCATCGGACATTCCTGTTGGTTTAGTACCTGGATCTACCGCGATCCACTGATATTTATCCACCAATAGATCCTCCATCTTGAGTTTCTACAACTCAAAACTCTGACCATTAAATTTCTCGATCTCTATCTTTCCACTGCTCGCCATCTTCTTTCACCACCAGAATCGGTCCCGTATATCTCCCACTGAACAAGGTCTACCACAAGCCTGAGCGAAACCCCTCAGCAACAAAGGCGTCCCCTTGAAGCCAAAAAAGCTCTGATACCAAATGTAGGTTTTAACCCCGTACAGAAATTACCTGCATACGAATTCTAAAATGCAGAAAATAAACAATGCAAGAGCATAACACATAAAACACATATACACAAAGATTTTCCCCTGGATCCCAAATCTGAGATTACCAATTTGATTTTTCATTATGTTCCTTTCAATGTTACAATACATATATATACATGCCGAAGCATCCAATACCATGGACCAAAAACCATCGCGCCCAAAACCATGAGCGAAAACCATGCACAAAACCATAGGTAGGTCCGCCACCTAATATAGGGTGGCTTGTCATGGAAAGAATATAACACAACCCGACAATTATTATATCTATAATTTTTTGCTTTCCTATTTAAATTCAGATCAAAGGAAGTGAAATGACATAAGCTTCCTTAGATTTGACTATTGAGGAGAATGAGGTAAACATTGGGCAACGTTTTTCTGAATATTCCAAAATTTGGAAGAGGACTCAGAGTAGTTTATCTCAACCTTCTGAGAGCTGGAATTTGACACCTCAGGAAACAAGATCATAGGATTTGGAGTAATGGGAGTCCTCTCTCTGCAAACTCTCCTAGATATATTTTTCCAGGGTCAAATACAGGGGGAGTTTTCTGTTGAGAAGTATTAGAACGAGTATGAGGCCTTTTGAAAGCCAAGGTGATGAAACAAAAATTTAAACAGTGGAGTCACCAAGGTGACAGATCTTCAACCCACACCCCCTATTGCTCACCTAACAAATGGTTGTACAAGTTTCATACCTAGGGAAAATATTCTGATTCGTCCCTGCAAACGGTGCTAGAAGATGTTTTAGCTCCTTGAGACAACCCTTGGGTTGAGGAGAGGTCAGTGTTTAGGAAATCTTAGAAGTGTTTGTAATATTTGCTGAAAATTTTCACTTACATTCAACATTAAACACATTTTAAAATAGAATTGGTTTGGAATATCTTTTAAGGGGGTAATTGTAACTGATATTAAAAAAAACTCATAGAAGACTTAATAACCAACTCTAGTGGCTAACTTACATAAGCACATAGTTCATTGGTCATTGTAGTAAGTGTGAAGGAAGAATATGAAGAAATGGAATCAAATACACAGGGCATAATGTAGAATCCAATGCATCAGACTTTGGTAGGAAAACAGATAAATGAAACATTGAATGACATATCAGATTACATGGAGTGCATAAGGACATTAGATCTTACTAGTCATAGGCATCTAATATCAACATTAGACATAGATGAATCCATGCTTTCGTAAAATAAACCCAACAACTACTAGTACATGTCACCTGAGAAGAAAATAGAGATAAATGAAATGAACATAGAAGAGAATACATACTACAACATCATGTGAGCTAGAATCACCAAAATTGTTTATTAAATTGCAGATAGAGCATACATTTTCACTTTCTCCATTAACAGTTCTAGAGTCTCTTTGAAAACCAAAATTTGTAACACTTCAAAATGTATCATAAACAATTTTTATAGGGTCTCAGGATGAGTATCCCTTAAAAAATATTCCTTCTTGATCTCCTAATGATTCCTCATAACAAAAATGGTGCAAGCATGTAACTTTCACAATTGTACTAACTAAAGCCTAACTAACCTAAGTTCTTTTCTTGAAATGGAATATTTACAAACACATAAAACAACAAAGTGTCATGATTGACACAATAAAAAAAAATTCATCTCCGTTGGCAAGGTTCTAGAGGAAGAGTTAATGGGTCGATGATTTATGTTTGTGGAGGATTTACGAACTGATCACATTTCTACCATAGTGTTGGGCTCGATAAAGGACATTGTGAAAAAATTTGATAGACGATCTTAAGACTTATGACCCTTGCATAATTTGGCTTGGTTCCAAAATCATCTATAAGAAAACCTGCTACTCCCCAACCGAGAGGGCGCTATAATTGTAAAAGTGGTTTGTTTCAATAAATTTTGTTGGTTTAGGAGAAACTTGGTGTACCAGAGCCTTTTGAATCAGCTATGGAGTTATCTCTAGAATTGTTACTCCGATGGATGATATAATTTTTTTTTCTCTTCTATATAAGACGAGGAAAGCCACAAAATGAACTCTGAAAAGTGATAGACAAATGGCACGACTTGGTAGTGTAACCTTGATTCCACTACTCTAAAAGGTTCCTCTCCCATGACATAGCGGTCATACTTGTCAATATTTGTCGAATATTTGTGACTCTCTATCCATGAGCAGCTCAATGTTAGATGAGGGTTTAACTTCCCACACTTTGGGAGTTTTAAGGGTTGGTTTCCTCATTTTGAGCATGAGGACAAAATTTATAAGTAGAAGGCTTGCGGGGTACCTAGTTGACCGGGTGAGAATCGAAGAACGACGTTGGTGGGGGCTCTGAAGCAGTTTGATAAGTGAATAATGTCGTAGACTAGTGAAACGGTGGGAGATCTTGATTGTAAGAAGTATGAATTTGAATTTGAATGGCTAACGCTTCAGGCCTTTATAGGTAAAAGGAAATGGTCATATGACGTCAGGGGAAGTCATTAGAGGGAGGACACGTGGTGGAAAGTGATTGGAAGTGTGATAGTTGGACATTGGTGGGGATAGTTTGCCATTACCTCTACGCTCACTTATGGTGTTGTTGGCGACTCAATGTGTGGTGGGTGTGGTCCCTACCTCTCTCTAGAGGGTGAATGAGCGAGAGGCAGGATCAAGCCGAGACCCCCCGGAGTTAATCTAGGTTGCCAATAAGCGTATCTCGCCTTGTTGACTTTTCAACTCTAGGGGGTGGCACCAACGTATCGTTGTGCTAGTTTCCCCCCTACAATGCCTTCGGGGGTCAGTCAGGCCAAGATGAACATCGATTCGCTTCGACATCTACTCGACCTTTAACGTTGGGCCACCTTCCTTTAGTCTTCATAGTTTCCATTTACTGCACCTGCCAAAGGAAATACATTTTCTGATGTGGTCTCTTGCCCGAGGGCATTTTAATGCACTACCAACACCAAATCTTGTTCCCTTTGGCCAACCTAGATTGTATATGTCCATCTCTACACCAGGGTGATAAATAGGACCATTCGACACAAATACAAAAGGGTATGACAAATAACAACAAAATGTTTCTTTTTTCCAGTTTGTTATGGTTGTAACCCTAGCTATATGAAGAAATTCCATAAATAGAACTAGCAACTCCACTTGAGAGGAACTTATATAAGTTTATCTCTTAGGGTTTGTTTAGTTGCATAGGATCAATTTAGACTTTGTTTTTCCCTTTTTCTAGTTAGTTATTGCTAAATTCAATCTTATTTTCTGTGCTCTTGTTTTGTTGTGTTGGCACATATTTTATGTTTTTATCTGAATTCCTTCCATACACCTGTTTCTTCAAGAACAATAGCATATATATGTGTTATCCCTAAATAACATTGATAATGTAAGCATGTGTGTTGCTTCAGCAATAGTCACATGTGTCCTACAGGTGGAAAATTTTCCACCTCCTTAACTTTAGAAGGAATTTATAAAAAAAATTGAATCATTGTCTGTGTATTTAAGATGAGATTGGTCTATACACTAGTTTATGGAAGCATTAGTAAGTATTTTGAATTGAATTTTTATTTTATATAAAAAATATTCTTCATCCCTAAGGTTATGTTCTTTTGGGTCTAAAAAGTGCAATTTGCTTGGAAAGGTTCATTACTCTTATGCCTTGTGATTCTTGATCTATGCTTTTGTTTTTCTAGAAGTATTGTATTTCTCTTTGTGAGCTTGGTTCCTCTTTTTCTTACACCTCTTACCTTGGAAAGAAATTGGGGAAGGGAAATTTTCATGCTTCACGTTAGGGCTTGTAATTCTTTTTCTCCTTTTATTTCTTTTACAAAAAAAAAAAAGAGAAAAAGTTTTTCTTACTTCAACAATTAGTTTATTTTTATCTTGTTACTTCATTCATATTTGAAAAGAAAAAGGATATAGTGAGAATTTACATCTTCATATTCTTGTTTGCTTTTGTAGTATTCTGATTGCATGGTAGACAAGTCTTGTAAAACAAAGTTCAATCTTTTTTGGGAAATTAGGTATTTGTATTTGACATTTTGAAATAAAAACACAGATTTTCATCTGTTAAATTTTTTGTAGAAATCACACAAACACAATCTCAATTCTTTGCATTACAAAACTACCACAAATCCTGCCAACAAAAAACTCTCACTCTCACCTCAAGCATGGTGGGAGCACAAATGGTTGTTGGTTCCTATGGTTTTGTCTGAGCTAGTGCTCTTGACCTCCTGCTGAGGGCCCTCCCCCCCCCCTCTCACTTCCCTGGATCTTGTGCCCGGTTTTGTTTGTCCCCATCTCTTGGCCCGCTGCTGAGAGTCTCCCGGTTCAACATGTGCTTGTATCTCAACCCCCTACAACCAGACTCCCTCTTAGCTTGTTTCGATCCCTCGGCCCCTACTGTTGGACCCTGATCCCCTTCCCCTTTCCCCCACTTCCTTGTTGCCTAGGCCTCTTGTTGGGGCTGTTGTTCTGGTCGGGGCCCTTAATGGCTCCTTGGTTTCTGAGATAACATCGTTTAACTCCATGGTGGCCTCTACCCCAAAGTTTCAGAAACAAGGTCCAGTTTATGGGCCTTTGACCATCTCCACAGACTGTTAAATCCTGGATTGAGAAGAACTAGAAGCCTCTCATCAAGGTAAGGTTATATAACCTTTTTGTGGTAAGGGCTTCTACAATTTCTACTTTAAGAATAGACTCGACAAAGATTTAGTGTTCAGGAGTGGCCCATACTTCATGGGTGCTCAAGGGTTGTATTTAGATAGATGGATTCCTAGATTTAACCCTGAATGTGATGTTCCCACTTCGGTCCCAGTCTAGGTGAAGTTGTCTTACCTTCCTCTTCACTGCTAGAATGATGCAACATTTACATTAATTGGAAACTCCCTTGGAAAGTATATATATTGTTATGAGCTAAAGGATGGGATATTCTCTTGTGCAAGAATCTGTGTGGAAGTATACCTAGAAAAAGGTCTCCCAACAACAATAAATGTATGTATGGATAGTTGGTATCATGTGCTGGAAGTGGACTATGACCAACTCCCATTCAAATGTAAATTATGCCATGAATACGGGAACTTCGCAAAAAGCTGCCCAAAACATCAGGACACTCTAGAAAATCATCCAATAGAAACAAATGAGAATTGGCAGCAAGTAAAAATAAAAAAGGGAAACTCAAACCAGAATAATGGGCCAACAACAAATCATAAATATGCTCCCAAGAATGTTGGTCCAAGTAATAGTGGACCTGGCCCTCCTATGTGTGCTACAATGGAAGATGGCGCAGGCCATGAAGAAGATAAGAGGTTTGATGTTCTGGCTTCAATCCAAGAGGATGGTGGCTCTTCCCCTCCCTCCCCGCGCAAAGCATTTTGGGGCTCAATGTCCCTAAGGCTACAATTCTCTCCCCGGACTAAAAAAACAACAAGAAATAACCTCTAGTCCAAAAACTTGTAGTAGCACAGAAGGCTCTTCGGACGAAGAGAAGGAAGATGAAGGTTTCTCGTCGTCTAAGGAAGCTTCGAGAACAAAAAGAACAATGAGTTCAACAGATGAGAAATTATAAGGCACAAGAGCCAATGAAATGGATAGAAAGGTCATAAGACTAGGGAGGAAACCAAACAAAGAAATAAGGCAGGAAAAATAGAAAAAAATAAAGAGTTGGGTTTCCAACACACAATACTTAGCCATCTTGGCAGTTTGGGGAACAAAGGAGGAAAGAAAGGAAGTATAGTAGGCCCTGGGAAGGGGGATGCTTCCATAAAGAAGTAAATTATGAATATGAAAAATAATATCAGAAATGAAATCTCTAATTCAAAAGGAAAGACTAGTGGTTACTCTCCTTCAACAGACGAAGTTGGGTGAGATAGACCTTCACTCACTACACCCGAAAATTTTGGGTCACAACAACCTGGTAGCAGAAAGCTTGAGAGGAACCTATGGAGGCCTATGCAAATTATGGAACCTTGGAAAATTACAACTGGTAAGTACGAAAAAAACCACCCATTGGATTACAACTACTTTTAGAATTTTATAAATGCAACAAAACTTCACTGTGATCAATGTTTATATGTATGTTCAGTTTCAATAGAAGTAGAAATGTTGGAAAACATTGACTGAGCTAAAAAGTACTGAGTTTGGACAAAACTACATATTTGGAGGGGATTTTAATAACACAATGGGTAATAATGAGAAAAGGGGAGGTTCAATGGTCAGCGATGCCTTCTAGGAGAATATGGAAGACATTATTCTTAACGTAAACCTATTTGATGTCAAGCCTTTGAAATTTCTCTACACCTAGAATAATAAACGAGCAAGCCTGGGCCATATTGCTACTAGGTTGGACTGTTGTTTAGCCTATGATAGTATGCTTATATTAAATGTTTGCCTAAAATTATTTATTTTGTCGTGGTGTGGCTCAAACCATCGCCCGATTAGCCTTCTTCTCTCCATGTCCCTCAATCTCAGCCTCATCCCATTATAGTTCTCCCGTTTATGGATAGATTCTCATTGGTTTCTTGATATGGTCTCCCTCTCTTGGTCAGTTTGGGTTGAGGGTAGCCCAATTACCATCTGGGAAGCAAAAATCAAAAGGTTAAAAGGAGATAGTAAAAAACAACTTAAAGAAAATAAGCCTAGAAGGCAATATCACGTAAGGGAAATGGAGGAAAACTTAGCCTCATTGTAGGGGAAAATGGAGAATTGTCAGGTTAATATATCATACTCCCAAAAATAAGTTGAACCTTCAAGGTCCTTCACGCTAACCTCAAAAGAGAAGAAGAGTACTGGATATTAAAATCGAGAAAAAATTCGCTCTTGGCCAGTGATAGAAACTCTTAGTTATTCGATAAGCAAGTAAAGTTCATAGAAATAAAAAACAATATTTCGTAGATCAATTATGAGGGGTAGACTATAAAGAATTTTGAAGAAATAAAGAAAGCAACGGTGGATCACTTCACGAGTCTTTACCATGGAGACCCTCTGTTAGATACATAGAGTGAGGATTTCCTCTTGGAGTGTGTCCCCCTAATGGTTTCTTTGGAAATGAACATGGATTTGATCTTCGCACCATTGCCATATGAGATAAAGTTTGTAGTTTTCTCCTTCTCCTCGGATAAAGCCCCTAGTTTGGATGGGTTCTCGGTTTGCTTCTATCAAAATTTCTAGGAGGTGATAAAGAAATACCTTTGTAGAATGGTGGGATATTCCTTCAAGAGTTTTATAATGGGTGGGGGAATTAACACCTCCTTCTTAGCATTGATTCCCAAGGAGTCAAATCCCTCCTCCTTCTCTAGATTTTGTCCTATATCTCTATGCAATGTATCTTATAAGATCTTCTCAAAGTTGCTTCCCTCTAGACTCAAACCTCTTCCACCCCTTCTGATCTCGGACAACCAGGGGGGATTTATTTCGGGGAGGAAATTTTTTCATAATATAATCCTGCTCCAGGAGGAAATTATCTCAAGCTAGACTAAGGAGATCAAGGAATGATAATAAACTTGGATATGGAAAATTCATTTCACAGAGTCAAGCATAGTTTTTTTTGAAAGTTTAAAAAAAAATGGGGTTCAACGAAACCTTCATAAGGTGGATTTCCCTTTGTATTTCTTCTCCTTGGATCGCTCCTTTGGATAATGGAAGACTGCATGGATTCTTTAAAGCCTCCAGGGGGCTGCACCAAGGCTTCCCTCTCTCTCCTTTTCTCTATATAATGATGGCAAACACACTGAGTAGAATATTGGAGAAAGATTGGGACTCACACCTCCTCCTTGGGATTAGATATAAAGAATAAATTAGAAGTATTAACCATGGACAGTTCACATATGATACAATTTTGCTTGAAGGGACCTCTGTGGTGATCGCAACACGATTCAAAGGGAATCTTGACAGGTTCCTCAATGCCTCGGGAGGATCCATAAATGATAGTAAAATTCATATTTACAGTTGGAATATATCCCCCAAGAAAGAAAGAAAAAATAGAAGATATCTTGCGCTTCAAAACTGTTAAGGATTGGAAATAATTTAACTACTTAGGAGTCCCTATATTCCTTAAAAGAGATTCTCCCTATGCTTGGAAAAAAATCCTGGACAAAATTAAATCCAAAATCATGAATTGGGGAGGAATATGGCTTAATAATGCAAGGAGGAAAATTCTTATGAAATCAGTTCTATCAGCTATCCCTCTGTATCATTTCTCTGCTCTCCAAGCCTCAAAGTATATTTTGCATCAACTTGGGATTTATGCTATACAATTTCTCTAGGAAGGAGGAAGGCAGAAAATAAGAAATTCCATTCGGTAAATTGGAAAACCATCAGAGCGCCAAAACAATATGGAGTACTAGACATAAGAGACCTAGCTATTGTCAATATTGTAATGGGGGCCAAGCTCTTATGGGCCATGATTGTGAAGCCTGATCTTTGGTGGGTGCAAGTAATGAGAGAAAAATATGTAAATCAACATAACAATAAAGAGGTGTGAATTGAGGTGACTCAATGTTCTCTAGTCTGGAAACTCATGAGAGCATCCTTGGACATAATATTGAATAACTTATGTAAAATTCTGGGTAACAGAGCCTCAACTAATATTTGGTCCGAATCTATCTTGGGTTTTCTTTCCCTGTGTTCAGATCCCTCCCTTATCCCCCTTAGGCATTTCATGATGCAGAATTGGGTGACACATTTGGCTCAAATATCAATTTGGGATCAACAGGGAGTATGGAAGGGGTGGAAATTGGAAAATATCTGTCAAAATATGCTCTCATCAAGATAACTTCTAATTAAAAATATAAGTGGATGCACCCTCATTGAGTGAACTAAGGTGGACAGGTGGGGATGGAGGAACTCCATTTTCACAGTCAAAGAAGGATACTCCCTTATGTTTTTCAATTCCAAAATCCCCCCGAAGTCCTCAATATGGAAAAAAATTTGGAAAACAAATGTTATCCCCAAAGTGAACTTCTTATGCTGTCTGTTAGCTCATAAAAAATTCTAACAGTAGAGAACATACATAAAAGAGGTTTTGGTGGACCCTCCAGATGCCCCCTATGCAAAAATTCTGAGGAAAGCATCCCTTATCTCTTCCTTCAATGTATATTTTCAAAATAAGTTTGGTCTATGGCCCTTGGTCCACTTTTCCTTAGAACAAGATGGCTCGATGATCTCCTTCTGTTCTTCAACTCCTGGCCCACATTTTATGCAGGCTCCCTTCAACACAAAAGTACCTTCAAGGAGCTATTGATCACTCTTCCCAGGTACGTTTTCTGTCATATATGGTTATCAAGGAATAAAGTGATATTTAGAGAGACTTGCTCGACTGCCAGAATCATAGCATTTAAATCCTTTTCGTCTTGTATGGAATTTCACAGACTGATAATGGATCTCTATATGCATCATGAAGAATTTTCATGTATCTCTCCTTGGGTTTTCCCTTGGGTCTCGTTACCCTCCTCAAATTCTCCCCCTCTGGCTTCCTCTGGATCCTTAGGATGTCTCCTGAGGGGCTTGTGGATTGGATGCAAAATTTGAAAAAGTGGGTTCTCCAATTTGATGGAGCTTTGAAAAGAAATCCTGGGGTGGTAGGAGGGGGATGGATTCTCATTAATCCTGAAGGAAACATAGAAGATAGATACACCTGGGGGTTTGGAAAGAAGACAAATAATCAAGTTGAGGCTTATGGCTTGCTTCTTGGTCTCACCTTGGCTAAAAAAAAGGAATTAGGGATATTAATATTCTAGCGGACTCCCTTCTGATCATAAAGCAAATTAACTACAACTCGACATCTCAGAACAATAAGCTAAATCAAATCCTCAGAAGATCCCAAGGAATTCTTCCTCACTTTGGATAATTAAATTTTTTCCACATCCTAAGGGGGAAAAATAAGGAAGCTAATAGGAAAGCCAACTTAGCATGCCAGAAAGAAAGAAGAAAGCGGTGAAGTGAACAGGGTAATAGTTCATTTTCCTCTTCCCTAGTTGCTTATATGAAAATCCAACTCTTGAGAGTTATTTTTTGTTCCTACTTTAAAAAGGGAAATAATCAGTTGGAAAGGAGGGAGTTCATGTGGTTTTTTTCTCCCGTCATACCCTGAATTGCTCCCATTTAGCTCCCCTAGGCCCTTCCCTCTACCTCCTCTCGTGTTTCTTCCCCCTCCTTCCCCTCTTCCACCTCCTCTGCCACATCACCCACCTCTCCTGGTTGCCTCAGACACCTATGCTGCTAATTCATCTTCACCCCCTGCCTCCCCTCCCCTTCCATGTCACATCTACCCTCTCATCTCATGCCCCTCCTCCTTTCCCCGTGGAGGCTCTTCTCAGCATGAAGAGTTTTATCCATTGTCGCGTGCTCGTTGTCCTTAAAATGTGATAACACATGGAGTTGTCTTGTGCTCAAGTGTGGGAGATATGGTATGCAATTCTTGTATCAGGTTATGTAGCAGCCGCATTTAAGGTGGTAACAAGCAAATTTGATTGGAACGAGATTGACATTTAATCCATCTAGCTTGGTGCAGACTTTTTGCGAAGGGGATGATGAATTCGAACTAGATGCAAGTCATTTCTAGACTTAAGATAAAAATGGAAGATCATTACGATGCAGGAGGTAAGTGCATAGTTTATCATTTCTATATTTGGAGAAGGCTTGAGAACTTCTATTTAAGGAGGTATAACAGATCAAACTTTTACCATAAGAATGAGTTTGTGTTTGTCTCGGTCCTAGCGATAATCATCTCTGGGAACCTGTGGCAGGGGCTTGAAATGTTGGGTATCGAGGGGCTTTCCATGACTGAGGGTTTAGAGGGTAGAAACACTCGAGAGTGTAAGCTTCTGTTAGTAGAGGGGGGATATATATCATTTGATAAGAGTGAGGCATTTGAGAAGATCATTGTTTTTCCTCTCGGTGTGGTCATTGTCGGGCTCTGGTTTTTTACTAGTTGTGGTCTTCGTAGGGAAATTGAGAGGCTCTGGGTTTATCCTATTTACATTTATCATTTTAGGAATTTGGTAGGCTCTATCTTTTCCGGGTTCTGTGTCCATCACTATGTTCTTCACTGGGATATTAAGAGGCTTAGTGATTATACTTTTGGTTTGGGTAATTTTGTTAGAATAATCCTGGCTGTTATCATGGAGGCTTTGATTCACGCTCACGCGAGGGTCTCAGTTTCAGGTTCCTGATGCTGTCGTTGCCCTCGTTCTAGAAGAATGATGGGGTTCTTGATGAAGGAACGGGGGAGGTGCACTCCGCATACAAAATTCCCTACTTCTGATTGTGGTAGATGTGTCAAAGTACATGTTGAATTTAGGGAGGGGTTGGTGATGATGAAAATGTGTCTCCAGCAGCAACAGAAGGAGGCATACGAAATGCAAGAGAGGTTGTTAGAAAAGAATCTGAAAATTCATCGGTTAGAGGATGAATTGGATGCCATGAGAAGGAAAATTGAAGAACTCCAACTCAAGCTGGAAGAAAATAATGCTCGATCTGAGGATGACACAACCAGAATTGATTTCAATTATCCTCTGGCAATGGAGGATTAGCCAGTCCCCTGTATTTTTGTTTTTTGATGTAAAAATATAAATGTATTTTGTTGTTGAATCAATACTTATCAAATATGTAGCGGGATTTAGGTAGATAGGAGTTTTTGTTTTTTTTTTTTTTTTTTTTTTTTTTTTTAGCAAAGAAGTGGGGTTTGGATGAACAACTTGAAAATATGGATGCCATGAATGACATTGTAAACAATATGTAATTCTCCCGGTTTTTGGCCACGTACAGGCACAAATTAATATAATATATATACTCTTTATAGTTAAAAAAAAAGGCTTGTAGATTTCTTTTACAAAAAAAGGAAACAATTTTATCATCAAAGAATGAGTACTTGCATTTTTAGTCAATATATTTATAGTTCATTTTGTTGATTCTATCTAACACCATCAATTGAACCTATATAATCTTGATTAAATATAGCTCCTTAAAAGGAATGATTAAATATAAAATATATTATACTCTATTTTTACCTTGGAACACAAACAAGTCCAGGGTTTTTAGGGCCTTGGATTAGGTTTGGAGTATTAGCTCTCCAAGGCCATAACTAAACATAAAATGCTATTAACAAGTGGAAAATGTCCAACATTGTATAAATGTTGCAGAGGAAGCTCCTCTAACAAAGGATAAAAGCATTAGGTTTCATTCCTGTAAGTGAAGAGAGATAACCCCTCTCTAGGTTATCTTAACGTTTTTGGATTACTATATGTATGGGGACTCATGCTAGGAATGGTCTACTTTGTATTTTTCCTTAATGAAGTTTCAGGTGAAGATACCGTGTTCATGTGTATGGTTTTGACCAAAGACTGTCCCCTTAGTCGATGATTATGAGTTTGTAGCTTAGTTCCATGTCCTAGGTTCGTACTAGGTGACTATAAGGGGTAATACCTATGGTACTTGAGACAATCATTGTATCATTGCTAAGATACTAGAGATCACCTGACAAAGCAAGCATACTTGTACTAATAAAATCCATGTCAAGATTTTAGAGTAACCGCTTCTCACACGTTTGTTTTAAGAACAGAGCCCTATTGTCCCAAGCTTTCTTATGCAAGGCTACTTGTTCACTCTTATTTATTCTACTATCATGCCCTAATCACCTTGAGTGATAATTTTGGAGAGTAATTTTCCTATTGTTGCTTTAGTTCCTTTATATAGGTGTTCTCTATAGACTGTGTTTTCCTCAAGGAGTATTTTGATTGCCTTTGAACTCTTTGATTCAAAGTGGCCGAAAAATTGCTCAATAGCCTAGAAGGGTCCATGGAATTTATTTTGAAATGGTGGAGATGTTTTTTCAAAGGAATAAACTAGATGATACTAGTTCATGAAAGATAATGGAGCTAGATTCTTCATAATTGAACCCTCCTAAAGAGGGGACATAGGTTGAGGAAGAGCTTGAATCTTAAGGTATTCTTCATGACTTAGATGAGAGAGTTATTGTTTCAATTTTAATTCTGTCTAGTCCTTGAGATACTCTTGATATTTTTGAAATCGAATATATACTTGTGTTGTTATTGCACCAACGACCCTCCAAATTTTTTTCCTAACTCAATTTTGGAGCCTACATAAACTGGTGTTCCAAGCTATCTAGTATCGTCACATTGTTTTCTTGACTCTCCCAGTGTTTTCCATAAGTGTTTCTTCATCTTAAGTCGTTGTTTCTAAGTGTCATCACCTTGTATTTAAGAGCACTTATGTTATCTTATCCAAACATAGGTGAAGACATAGTTTTTCTTGACTTATTAACTAAATTTTTTCGCCATGCAACAAAAACAAAGGCAAGAAAAAACACTTTCCTTGAATAAAAGTGTACTACAATATGACAAAGAGTTTCATTCTTATTGAGTGCACTCCTTCAGGCTAAACAATTGCTCCCTAGTGGAGTGAACCCCTTCATGCTCAGTGAATGTTCCCTCCACTTTAGCACATTCCTTCAACACGAAGAATTGCGCCCTCTTCAACTCATGCATGCACTTTTCTTGTTGCATGTGGGCGCACTCCTAGAAAATAGAAGCCCACTTCTCTTCACTTAAATAATTCATTGACCTGTCGACAAGTGGTGAGAATGCATGGAATGGATTTGCATGTAATCTCCTTATAATAAATCTTTGCTAATCATTCTCTCACATCATCACTCTCATCTGGGCTATGCTCACTTCTTTGGATCAAGGAGATCTTTGTCGACTTTCATTCCAAGTAAGTTTTGCATGTCGATTCTATTGCTTGCCTTTAATATATTTCTATCATTTTTTCTTTTCTAGCTATCATTCCACTTCTTTTTAGTTTCTTGATTGGCATATTAGTTCATTATTTATACCACAAGTGTCAATTTGTTGTCACAAGTTGTGACTCTTCACATTTTGTAACTCTTCATATTCTAGTCATGATTGTGACAGAGTTTATAAGAACTTGTAGATCCTTCCTCTTATCATTTAAATCATTTTAACTCACTTCTGAACTTGTTCTTGAGCCATCCCAAGCTAGAGCACACTTCTGGAAGCGAAGGACTGACTATCTTAGAAAATTGTGCCTAGAAAGATATTTTTTCCTCTTGAGCACACCCATTTGGCACGAAGAAATGCACCTTCATTGAGGGCACCTTGAACCCATGAATGTTTTCTCCTTCTTACTTCAATTGTGGTCCCCATGTCTTCCCTATTCCTTGAGCACACTGTGAAGGCCTAACCCCTTTGTCCCTTTGGTGTGCGCCCTTGCACCCTCTTAGCCTCCTTGAGCTCTTGATTGAGTGCGTGAGAGTAACTCAAATGCCTCTTGTGAGATTTGAACTTCCCTTTGTGCTCTGAAAATGTGCCCTCCTTATTTTGATGCATATTTCTTACCTGTAAAAGTAACCATGTCTCATCTTTGATAGGCTTACACTCTTAGCTAATCGTGAAGGATTTATGAATGTGATTTTCAAAGTTATTTCTCATAATAGGTATAATGTTTCATTAATTTAATCTTTGTCGCCATGAGTGTGGTTCCACGTATAGGTGGTACAACTACTAGCCTCATTACTCATTCATCATCTGTTGGAACGATGCCTCCCACTACACATTGAGTGGCCTCAAAATAAGCTTCATAAGAAAGCACTGAAGAAGTAGTATAAGTTACAAAGCCTACCATTCTTACTCTTACAGATACGCAATATTTCATAGACAAATCTACCGAGGTCACTTGGAAAGATATTAATGACACATTCATGCAAAAGTAGTTCCCTGAATATTTGGAAGATAAGGAAGTATACATCAACAT
Organism: Pinus taeda; assembly: GCA_000404065.3. NCBI lineage: Eukaryota > Viridiplantae > Streptophyta > Pinopsida > Pinales > Pinaceae > Pinus > Pinus taeda. Next base: position 82,114 of record APFE031753815.1, read on the forward strand.
AAAATGGTCCAGGATACACAAGATTTCATGCAGGTTCTCAATCATACCTTGTCCATAGGTAATTGAATGGATTCAATCAAACATGGATGATTCATATCTAGTGCTTCACAGTGAAAGTGGAGGTCAGCTTGCCACCAACTATGGAGGGGACATGCAAAATTATTACAAGATGCTAAATCCCATAGAATATGACAAAAACAAATTTTATATTAGATGTCCCAATCTCGACGCAGGAAATATCATCAATTCTTTGTGTCGAAATCCCGCCAGATTCCAAGACTACCCATCTACAATTTACCCAACTAGGATTTTAAGAGAAGTGTACCAGTACCTTATTGTTATGTGTTGTAGGTTGCACGGGTGGAAGAATGCTAAATTATTTGAAGAGAATTGGATATTTATTCTCAAGTTGGTGGTTACCTATGTAAAAATATTCAATTGGATATACATACTTTCTTTTAAGTTGCATCATCATGTTGGGTAGGTTAAAGCATCTATAAGGAAAAACCAAGCCCCAAAGTTCTATATGTTAGCATTTCTATTGGATGGGATATGTGCACAATATGCATTCCCAAGGATGTATTGGAACTAGAACCCATAAGATAAGTTTCTAGTTTATTTCCATTGTAGGGTGTTGTCAGATTTGAGTTTCGGAAGGGCATATGACAAATTGCCAAAACATTTTTTCGTAGTCATAATTTAGATGATATATGAGATTGATCCTCCTTTCATGATCGACTAGGTGAAGGATTCAATACATGATATCACATATTTGTTTACTGCGCTAGAATGTACATATATCATATGCTTTGGATGTCATATTTCTCCTTATATTATGTGACAATATGTGACTAACAAGGTGGTCTTGCAAGAAGTTACTTATTAGTTGAATAAATGGTTTTCAGGAGTTCTTCACAAAAGGAATAAGTTCCCTTGGCCCACTATCCCTTTGAGGATCAAAATTTATGCATTTGAAGAGCCACAAGGTGGCAGATGCATAAATACAAGAGCTAGATCGCCTACACTTTGCACTCAAGGACTTTCATGGGTATGATACAAATGAGTGTGCAAGCAACATTGTGACAATTATTGTCTTTACTTGGGGATATACATAAATGACTACTATAGAGGATGAAAAAGAGAAGAAGTGGTACAGTGCATTAATAAAGACACACCCAAGAATTGAAGTCGGTTCCCCCAAAGTTCCACCAACTCAAAATGTACAGGTACAAGGGGCACCACAAAAAACTGCTCAAGAAAGGACCATAGCTCCCCGAAAAAGGATCAAACATGTTCCAATGACCAAAAGTAGCAGGAAATGGAAATTCGATCCATTGAATAAGGGAGACATTGAATCTAAATAGGAAAAGAGAGAATTAGAGGCAAAGGTGCAACAAGAGGAATATGAGAAGAGAAATCAAGATGAATTGCTTAGAAAGAAATAGGAAGAAGAAGAGGAAAGAAGGAGAGTAGAAGAAGAAAAAAGAAGGAAGTCATAGGAGGAGGAATAACACAGAGGCTGGAGGAAGAACAAATGACTCAAGAAATAGACGAAGAACTAGAGGAATATGATGCCATCCATCCCATAGATGATAAGCCAAATTCTTCGGTAGAACCTCCACTTATGGGTGTCCATCTCACATTTGATGAGATGAGAATCACACCTCCACCAAAAGACAGAGTTGTGGACACATGTAATGTCACATTTGATAAGTTGAAGAAAAGTATCGTGCAAAAAATGCAAAGATTCTTCCCAAATTATCCTTAGAATCTAGTCTCTGTATCCACAGAAAATGGTAATAACTATAAACATTAGGAGGAATCCCAAGGCGATCATGGAATCTAATGTTTCTTTTGCTACAACAACATAGGATAACTCAAAGTATATTTTGAATGAGAATGCATGATCGAGGAAAGACTTAGTTTTAGTAAAGCAACAAGTGGAACATCTCGCTGCACAAATCCAGTGACTATCTTCCCACAACTTTAACACAACAAAACGACAGTTAGTCATACAGGAAGAATTGGGGTAAATGGAGGATACCATGGTGCAGTTGTATAATGAAATGATACTTCTCCATGAAATATTGGTGCTCCTTATTGGTATACAAAATAAAGTACAATAATTATTAAAGCTCCTAAAGGTGGAAAACATGGTTGTTGATCAAATCCAGTAATGGGTTTCCAAGTATCTAGATGTTTTAGAACAATTATTTAGGAAGGACGAGATTATTGCTAAAGTGGACAAAGTAAAATTGAGACTCCACCATCACAATTATATTTGTCTTGGAGAACAGTCAGCTAACACTATTGCTGCCTATAATCGATTGCACAATCATTTAGAGTCTCTAGCACAGGTGCAGTTGTATAATGAAATGATACTTCTCCATGAAATATTGGTGCTCCTTATTGGTATACAAAATAAAGTACAATAATTCTTAAAGCTCCTAAAGGTTGCAAACGTGGTTGTTGATCAAATCTAGTAATGGGTTTCCAAGTATCTAGATGTTTTACAACAATTATTTAGGAAGGACGAGATTACCGCTGAAGTGGACAAAGTAAAATTGAGACTCCACCATCACAATTATATTTGTCTTGGAGAACAGTCAGCTAACACTATTGCTGCCTATAATCGATTACACAATCATTTAGAGTCTCTAGCACATAAACACGAGATGCCTTCAATGCGATCACTTGGAGATATAAGAGGTTGGGAAATAATCTTACAGGAAGTGAGGTAGTACATTCATAAAATAAAGAAAACACCAGAACAAGAAGGCTTGACTATCACTAAAGACATTATTTTACAGTATTCCATTGCACCAGCTAAAGCTCACATGAAACTGTCACGGCTGTGGAATAGTGTACAATCAAACTTCAAATCCATATTGACAAAATCACTGGAGGTGAAGATGTGGTTTGTAGTAGACTTGTTGGTTCGGATCAAAACCATTGCTACAGAATTCAGAGCGTGGCATACATATATTACCAATGAGCTCCATGAAGAAGAAAATGACTTATCTATTTGAAAGTGTTTTTTCCTATTAGAAGTTTTGTCCCATATAGCCACAGTGTTATATATATCTTATCTTTTGTAATGAGGTTAATGTAATTAAGTCCAAGAGACACATGTGAAATGTAAAAGGTCATGTATAGAATGTGAATGGTCGTACGAAATCCCATAGGTCATAGAATTTAAATAGTCATGAGGAAAATCAAAATTCATTGTCATTTGTTATAAATAGCTCCTCATAAATCAAGTAAAGGGCTTGGATTCTTAGAGGTTGGCCTTAGCTTCTCTTTTATTATTGATTCGAACTTAAATAAGAACACAAAAAATTACAAATATAATCATAAATATAGAGATACAACAGAAAAATACTTCATTTCATTAATAGAAAAATACTGAGCTATGATTAAACAGAATGGAAATAAGATAGCTTAGGCGATGGTAGCTTATCTTTGAGAAGAGATGTGGAAGCTACATGCCTCTAAAATGTATTACAATGAGGCTCAAAGGCCTATTTATTATTGGAAAACATGAGAAAACCCTAAACAACCGAAAACCTAACCCCAGGAGATGTAACACCAAGAGTTTGTGGGCCCCCTTGGGGTTAGTTGGGCAGCTAACTTCCTGGGGTTGTAACTTGGTCATATTATCTCCGTTTGGCACGTACAATACCTTGTTGGAAAGGTTTCTCCAAGTACTATAGGTTTCTCACAAGCCCCTACCTTTGGCTATGGGCCTGCGCCGACCCCAAAAAAATGCCGTTTAGGGGGTCAAAACTGCTTTGGAAGTTCAGGACCCAAAAAATTGCTAAAAATAGTAAATGCTAAAATGAACAAGGAAATAGATGAAACTAACTGGGGAGTCCTTGGGGGTCTAGGTGGAATAGGCGAGTAGCCACCAATATCCACCTAGATCATTCCTCCCCCCTTAGGAAGAAATGGTCCCCATTACGTGCAGAGCCTCCATGAGGTGAGGAAATTTCTGTTGAACCTAGTCCCTGGTGAACCACTTGCCTTGGTGAAGGTGTTGGCATGATTTGACAATTCGATATAGTTGTATCCTCTATTGGCGAGTGTTATTGATCTGTCTGTCCATGATATGATTAGTTGTGGCATGTTCCATGTAGTGCGAGTTGAGCTTTGTTGGTGTGAGTTGTTCTACAATGTTAGATGTGTCCAACAATGGTGGAAAGTATGGTCAAAGGCGATCTACATTGAACACTGGGTACAAACCAAGGAACGATGGGATGTTGAGCTCGAAGGCATTGTCACAACAGCCTTAGTGATGGTGTATGGCCCATATCAGAGCGGGCAAAGCTTGCAGTGCAATCCAACAAGGTGCTCCTTTTGCAAATGTAGCCAAACTTTGTCACCCACCTGGAACATGTACGACACTTGATGTTGATCATGGCACTACTTGTACTTAGAATTGGCTCTATCCAATATATCATGGACCTACTGGCAGATGTGTTGAATGCACTCAATGAAGCTATTAGCCCTTTTATATTCGGATTGAACGTGAACCGAATCTATCTGAGTGCATGCAAATGGTATGGACACATCAATGGGGCATAATGGCTAAAATCCCAGCCCTATCTGAAAGGGGCTATGGCCTTTTGAGTTGTGGAGAGATTTTTTGTAGTTGTGTTGGACATAGGGGAGACTTTCATCCCACGTGCATGTATTCTTCGAGTTGTACATGCGCAAAATGTGTACGATCATCCTATTGACAACTTATGTTTGGCCATCAGGTTGGGGATGGAAAGTTGTGGATTTAGTAAGTTTTGTATCCAGCATCTACCAGAGACTTGACCAAAATGCACTCAGGAATATGTTGTCCCGATATGAGACAATGGACTGTGGGATCCCAAAGTGTACCCACACTCGCTCAAAGAAGATCTTAACAATCTCCTTTGTTGTCATACTCTTCTTGCAGGCCATCATGATGGCTATCTTAGAGAATTTGTCAATGACCATGAAAACACAAGCATTGGTGTGATTAGTAGAAGGAAGGCTTGACATGTAATCCATGGAGATAGATTCCCAAGGCCAGCTAGGAGTAGGTAGAGGAGTATACATGCCTTACTTCTTGATGGTTGGTTTAGCAATGGCGTAGGTGGTGCAGGATCTAATGTACTTCCCAACATTCTGATGAAGTTTCGGCCATAAAAATACTTCTACAATACTGCCATTGTTTTCTCTACTCCGAAATGTCCAGCAACCCAACTATAGTGCTCCTCCCAAATCATCTTGGCACACTCACTTGAAGGAACACATATGTGTCTCAGGTGGCATAATAGTGCATCCTGAAGGTGAACATTTTGAACTTTCTTCCCTTCCAGGAGTGTTTGTTATATGCTGCCGAATTTTGGATCACTCTTGTAATGCGGCCACCCCAATGTCTCGTGCCCACAGGAGTTGAGCACAATGATCAGTGCCATGACCGGTGGTCAGCTGAGGCAATCAACGACATTATTGGTGATTCCCTTCTTATACTTAATGTTCAAATGCAACTGTTGCAATTAAGTGGACCATATTTTATGGTGATCGTTCTGCAACTTCCCTTGTGTTTGTATGAACTGTAGAGGTTGGTGGTCTGTTTGGATGACAATTTCCTTCCCCATAATGTAATGCTTCCATTGATGGTAGGCCTGCATAATGGTTGTCGTAAGTGGGGTACTTTACGAATGTGTTTGAAAGTGTCTCACTATGGTAAGCCATTGGATTGCCATGCTGAGTAAGAATCGCACCAATATCATAGTCGGAGGCATCTGTCTCAATCTCAAATGGTTGTTGTAGGTCTGGTAATGTGAGAACTGGTGCAAAACAGAGGCGATTCTTCAACTCGGAGAATTATTGTTGTTGGGTTTCCAACCAAAAAAACTTTTCTTTCACTCCACCCTTGGTGACTTGACTTAAAGGCCAAGTGACATAAGAGAACCCAAACACGAACCTTAGGTAGAAATTGGCAAGACCCAAAAAGTTGAGGAGATTTGTTAGAGTGGTTGGGGCTGGCCAATCTCGAATGACTTGTATCTTGGATGGGTCCACATGTACACCCTGCTCATCAATGATGTAGCCCAGATATTGAACCTGGGTTAGGCCAAAGGTGCATTTCTCCAAGTTAGTACACAATTTGTGTTGTCGCGGGGTTTGAAGGACCTGTCGAATATGATGGAGGTGCTCTTCCTAACTCTGACTAAAGATCAAGATCTCATCTAAATACACCACCATGAATTCATTGGTGAAGGGTCGTAAGATGTCGTCCATCAGTCTCATGAAGGTTGTAGGGGTATTCATCAATTCGAGCGGAATTAACAACCATTTGAAATGGCCCACCTTGGATTTGAAGGCAGTCTTGCACACATCAGAGGATTCGATAGGCACCTGGTGATAACCTGACTTCAAGTCAATCTTGTTGAAATATTTGGCCCCCTTGAGCTGGTCCAGAAGGTCATCAATTCACGGGATTGGGTACCTATTCCAGACAGTGATCTTGTTCAGCATCCGATAGTCAATACAGAGCCTCCAAGTCCCATCTTTCTTTTGTACCAATATAATCGGGCTCCCACAAGGTGATGAGCTTGGCCCGATGTGCCCTTTCTGTAATAGTTCCTAAATCTACCTCTTGATCTCCTCGTTCTCTAGAACAGAGCATTGATAGATCGATCCATTAGGTAGCGATGCGCCTGGGGTCAGATCGATGGAGTGCTTGACTTGACAGTGTAAAGGTTCCCTTGTGGGTGAGGCACAAATATACCTTTACTCATCCACAACCCTGTCCATCTAATGCTTTTGTGCAAAGGAGCCTTGCCTGGAAGTCGTGGCCACAAAATTCTTCTTTCCTTGGGGGTGAATCACAATGAAAACAAATTTCCTAGTCTAGGAAATGATCTTACAACATTACTTTGCAGTGATCAAAGAGATGGCGGTATGCGGGGCTACCTTCGGTATCCTGTACAACTTATTAGCCAAATTAATAATCACATAGCGAGGTCTAGAACTATATACAACATGTCGCTTCCACAAGTATGGTTGTCCTAACAATACATCACAAACTTCAAGAGGAGCAACATCACATAGTATCTCATCCATGAAGGGCTTGATGCTGTAGGGAAGGCAACACTGCTGACTGACGTGAAGATCTCACCCTTGGTGAAGCTACCCAATGGTGTACGACTATGGATGTGTTGCAGTATTTAGGCCAAGCCGCTTCATGACCTCTGCTGAAATGAGGTTCTTTTGGCTCCCGACGTCAACAATGAACTACAACGGAGAACCCTTCACCCACATCTGTGAGTGGAAGAGGTGTTCCCCCTCGTCTAGATCTTCAGGCTTAATCTTCTAGATATTGGTGGTGGCCATGGTGGCATTGGGCTCTGCTTAAATGATTTGCTTCCCTTTCTCAGTCCCCTTATTAGGTTCTGATTCAAAGTCAGAACCTGCATCTGATTCAAAAGCCTTCATCTCGGCCACTAGTGACTGCTTGGCCCGACACTCACTTGTATTGTGAGTGGAGCTCTTATGGAACTCACACCATTTTCCTGTGTCCTTCTTTGTCTTCGTGGTGTTTTTCTTTGCTTGTGGCTTCAGTGGGCTGTCCTGGGTAGCCCCGCCTTGGCTTGGTCCTTTGTTCTATGGTTTGGGGACGTATTTTCCTTGCTTTGGATTCGCAGATCCAAAGTCCTACTTCTTCTATTTAAACTTCTGCTCAATCTTTATAGCATACCAATACACTGTGTTGAGCAAGGAAATGTCTCGAAACTCCATCTCATCCTGGATGTACTTGTGTAGACAGTCATGGTATTTGAGCACCAAATTCTGCTCAGTATCCTTGATAACCAGCTTCGTGCGAAGGGCATGGAAAATATTTGTGAACTTTGGCACATCTTGGTCCCTTCCCTATAGTAGCATGGTCCACTTTACATATTTGTATTCATAGGTCCTGACAGGGTAATATTATTCCTTGGTGGCATCTCAGAAATAATTCCAAGTGGGTGCGACTGAAAACAGTGAGGGTTCA
>APFE031753815.1:95145-154334 GCA_000404065.3 Pinus taeda
ACAACCCTCCAAATTTTTTTCCTAACTCAATCTTGGAGCCTACATGAACTATCGTTCTAAGCTATCTAGTGTCATCACGTTGTTTTCTTAACTATCCCATTGTTTTCCCTAAGTGTCGTTTCCTCCTAAGTCAATGTTTCTAAGTGTTGTCACCTTGCCTTTAAGAGCGCTTATCTTATCCAAAGATAGGTGAAGAAATAGATTTTTTGACTTAGTAACTAACTTTGTTCGCCATGCAACACACACAAAAGCAAGAAAAATCACATTCCTTGGATATAATTGCACTCCAAGATGACAAATAGTTGTGCCCTTGTTGAGTCCACTCCTTTGGGCTGAACAATTGTGCCCTAGTGGAGCGCACCCCTTCATGCTTAGTGAATGCACCCTCCACTTGAGCACACTCCTTTGACAGAAAGACTTGCGCCCTCTTCAACTCATGCATGTGATTTTCTTGTTGCATGTGGGCACACTCCTAGAAAAAAGGATCCAACTTTGCTTCACTTAACTAATTCATTCACTCGTCGACAAGTGGCAAGTATGTATGGAATGGATTTGCATGTAATCTCTTTAAAATAAATCTTACTAATCATTATATCACATAATCACTCTTATCAGGGTTGAGCTTAGTTCTTTGGATCAAGGATCTCTTTGTCAACTTTCATTCCAATTAATTTTTGCATGTCAATACTATTTCTTGCCTTTAATATTTTTGTTGTCGGTCTTAATTTTCTTGTTGGAATTTCACTTCTTTTTAGTTTCTTTGTTGGTGTTTTAGTTCATTCTTTCTACTACAAGTGTCAATTTGTTATCACAGGTTGTTACTCTTCACATTAAGTAACTCTTCATATTCTAGTCATGATTATGACAAAGTCTATAAGAACTTGTAAATCCATTCTCTCATCATTTCAATCATTTTATCTCATTGTTGGACTTTTTCTTGAGCCATCCCAAGCTAGAGCGCACTTCTGGAATCAAAGTACTAATTGTCTAAGGAAAAATGCACCTAGAAAGATAAGTTTTCCTGTTGAGCGCACTCCTTCAGTATGAAGAAATGTGACCTCTTTGAGCGCATGAGTGCACCTTGAACCTACGAATTTTTTCTCCTCACGCTTCAACTATGCACCCTACGCCCTCCCTAGTACTTGAGTGCATGAGCACACTTGGAAATCCTAAATCTTGACCCCTTCATTCCTTTGGTGTGAAACCTTGCACCCTCTTAGTCTCCTTGATTGTATGAGTGCATCCCAAACCCATGAATGAACTTCCTTCATGCTTCGACAATGCACCCTACGCCCGTGATGATCTCTCTCTTTTTTGAGCACAACAACGTACCTCAAAGGCCTCTTGTGAGCCTTGAACTTCCATTCGTGCTCCAACAATGCACCCTCCTTGTTTTGATGCAGATTTCTCACCTGTACAAGTAACCATGTCCCCTCTTTGATAGGATTACACTCTTAGCTAATCCTAATGGCTTTCTAAATGTGAATTGCAAATTTATTTCTCATAATAGGTGGAATATTTCATTAATATAATCTTTGTCGCCATGAGTGTGCTTCCATGTATAGGTGGTCCAACTACTAGACTCATTACTCTTTAATAATTTGTTGGAACGATGCATCCTACTACATGTAGAGTTTCCTCAAAAGAAGCTTCAGAAGCAAGCACTGAAGAAGTTGTAGAAGTTACAAAGCTTACCATTCCTATTCTTACAGATACATAGTGTTTCGTAGACAAATCTACTGAGGTCACATAGAAATATATTAAAGACACGTTCATGCAGAAGAAATTCCTTGAAAATTTGGAAGATAAGGAAGTATACATAAACACCAAACTATCTAGGATACACAACATTGCATTCAATTTCCCAATCATACCTTGTGTAGAGGTAATTGAATGGATTCTATCACACATGGATTATTTATATCTGGTGCTTCACAGCGAAATTGGTGGTCGTCTTGCCACCTACTATGTAGAGGACATGCAAACTTATTACAAGATGTTAAAGCCCACAAAATATTTTATACTAGATGGGCCAATCTCAACACAGGTGATATCATCAAGTCTTGGTGTCGAGAGCCTGCCAAATTTTGACACTGCCCATCTGTAGTTTACTTGACTAGGATTTTGAGAGTAGTGTACCAGTATCTTATATTTATGAGTTGTAGGTTACATGAGTGGCAGAAAATAAAGTGTTTGAAGAGATTTGGATATTTATGCTCAACTTGGTGGTGACTCGTGGAAAAATATTCAATTGGGCAAACATCTTTACGAACAAACCAGGCACAAGATTTCTATATGTCAACATTTCTATTGGATGGGATTTGTGGATGGTATGCATTCCCAAGGATGTATTTGAACTGGACCCCACAAGATAATTTTCTAGTTTACTTCCATTGCAGGGTGTTGTCAAGTTTGGTTTTAAAGGGGCATACGACAGATTGGAAGAGCATTTTTTCACAATTATATTTCACTTGATATATAAGATTGATCCTCCTTGCATGACCAACTAGGTGAAGGAGTCATTACATGATATCATGGATTGGTTTTCTGCGTCAAGAGGTACATATATCAGATGCTTTGGATGTCGTATTTCTCCTCATATTATGTCGCGATATGTGACAAACAAGGTGGTCTTGCAAGAAGTTGCTTATTAGTTGAATAAAGGGTTGTCATGAGTTATTCATAATAGGAAGAAATCCCCTTGGCCCACTTTCCCTTTGAGGATTGGAATGTATGAGATGAAGAGCCACAAGGTGGCAGATGCATAAATACAAGAGCTAGATTGTTTGTACTTTGTAGTCACGGAATTTCATGAGTATAACCCCAGAAGAGTGTGCAACCAACATTTTGATAGGATTGGCTTGACTTGGGGATATACATCAATGACTACTACAAAGGATGAAAATTTGAATAATTTTTATAATGCATTAAGAAATATACACCCCAAGAATTGAAGTCAGTTCCCCCCAAGTTCCACTAGCTCAAGATGTACACGTATAAGAGGAAACACAAACAATTGCTCAAGCAAGGGTTGTAGCTCCTAAGAAAAGGATCAAACATGATCCAATGGAGAAAAGTAGTAGGAAATGGAAAGTTGATCCATTGAATAAGGGATCTATTGAAGTTGAACATGGAAAGAGAGACTTAGAGGTAAATATGCAATAAGAATAACAAGAGAAGAGGAAGCAAGATGAATTTCTCAGAAAGAAATGGGAACAAAAAGAGGAAAGAAGGAGAGTAGAAGAAGAACAACAAAGGTAGTCATAGGAGGAGGAGGCAACTCAAAGGTTGGAGGAAGAAAATATGACTCAATAAATATAAGAATAATTGGAGGAATATTATGCAATCTAACCCATAGATGATGAATCAAGTTCTCTGGTAGAACCTCCTCTTATGGTTGGCCATCTCGCATTTGATGAGATGGGATTCACACCTCCACCAGAAAATAGTGTCATAGACAAATGTAATTTCACCTTTGATCATATCAAGAAAAGGATCATGCAAAAAAGGAAAATATTCTTCCAAATGATCCTCAGAATCCAGTCTCTATATCCACATCAAAGGTAATAACTACAAAAACTAGGAGGAATCCCCGGGCAATAAGGGCATTTAATGTTTCTTTTGCTACAATATCATAGGATAACTTAGAGTATATTTTGAATGAGAATGCATGATTAAGGAAAGATTTATTTGTAGTAAAGCAACAAGTAGAAAATCTCGCTACAGAAAAATGAGGACTATCTTTCCACAACTTTAACACAACAAAATGGTAGTGAACCATATGGGAGGAATTGGGGCCAATGGAGGATACCATGGTGTAGTTGTATGATGAAATGATACCTCTCCATGAAGTAGCGACACCCCTTTTTGGTATACAAAAGAAAGCACAAGAAGTCTTAAAGCTCCTAAAGGTGGAAAATGGGGTTTTTGAACAAATCCAGGAATGGGTTTCCAAGTATCCAGATGTTCCACAACAATTAGTTAGAAAGGACAAGATTTCTACTGAAGTAGATAGAGTACAATTGAGATTCCGCTATTAGAATTTTATTTGTCTTGGAGAACAATCAGCTAACACTATTGTTGTGTATAGTTGACTGCACAATGGTTTAGAGTTTCTAACATAAAAACAATGGATGCCTTCAGTGGGATCACTTGGAGAAATAAGAGGTAGGGAAATCATCTTATAGGAAGTGAGGTAGTACATTCAACAAATCAAGAAAACATCAAAACAAGAAGGCTTGTATATCACTAAAGAAATATTTATACAATATTCCATTGCACCAGCTAAAGCTCACATGAAATTGTCATGACTATGGAATAGTGTACAATCAAGCTCCAAATCCATATTGACAGAAGCACTGGAGGTGAAGATGCGGTTTGCAGTTGACTTGCTGGTCAAGATCAAAGTCATTGATACAGAATTTAGAGCATGGCATACATATATTACCAATCAGATCCATGAAGAAGAAATGACTTATCTTTTTGAAAGCATTTTGTCCTATTAGAATTTTTTCCCCTATATCCATCATCTTATATGTATCTTGTCTTTTTTAATGAGTTTAATGTAATGAAGTCCAAGAGAAACACGTGGAATGTAAAAGATCATGTATAGAATGTGAAAGGTTGTATGGAAGCCCATAGGTCATAGAAGTTGAATAGTCACGAGGAAACTCAAAATTCATTGTCATTTGTTATAAATATCTCCTCATAACTCAAGTAAAGGGATTGGGTTCTTAGAGCTTGGCCTTGGTTTCTCTTGTATTACATAGGAGGTAAATCATTCTTTCGAGAAGCAATTTGTGGCTTCATGTTCCACTACCTATGTAATAGTGTACTTGGAACCTTTCATTAATAATCATAAGCTCCTCAAGCCAACACTTCTTCATGTATGTATTGTGAATGTAGTAATACTATCCTTGATATGTTTTCGATATATTTTGGTGTAATACATACTAATGACACAAAACTATTTCGTTGCTTAGATATGGATGTTGTTGAATGAGTGTTGATATGCTTTTATAATTGTTTTAGATAGAGGAGGAATGACCGTATATAGAGTTTTGTGAATCCAACGTTTTGGACTACCAAGTGAGTCCATCATCAGGGGATGTGTCAATAGATATTCTCCAGATCTTAATGATGTGAACTAATTTGAAGGTAAATCAACAACTCTTTCTCTTTCGCTCATGGATCTCCCATAGAATAGTACTATTACTTCCCTAACCGGAGGCTCGTTTTCCCTTTACCAGTCATGGAAGTTTCCTGTGCATTTTATAATTGTTGTTTATATTGTGAACTAATTTCAAGGTAAATCAACAACTCTTTCTCTTTCGCTCATGGATCTCCCATAGAATAGTACTATTACTTCCCTAACCAGAGGCTCGTTTTCCCTTTACCAGTCATGGAAGTTTCCTGTGCATTCTACATTCAGTGTCACACAAATCTTACATACTTGCTGCCCTAAAGAGGTGTTTGTGATATCTTGTGTATGTGTTGTAACCAAGGCGTACCTCTAAAACCTTTGCAATGGTGTACAAACCATATAGCCAGATGGGACTCCTACACCAAACAATGTGAGGTATAATTGGGACTTCACATCGGGGAGATCCCCTGCATGTTGGCGGTATCCAGCACTGTCTACATTTTGGTGGTAGAAGGAGCGCCAGATGACAAGTTTATGATATGTGTCCAACTCACAAAATATAAGAAAAGATAGATCAACGACTTCAAAATCAGCCTCTTCGAGGGGGAAACCTCCTTTACATTACACAAATGAACAATTCTTGGATGATACAAATGGCAAAACCTCCTTTCTAAATAGTCTAAGGGGTCAAAATATAATCAGAGCCGACATAACAATAATAATGTAAGGGCACAAAAATAGCAATAGTGGGCTTCAATGGGGCACAATAATAACAATATGGGGACAACATGGGCACAAAAATAACAATAAGGGGCTACAATGACAATAATAAAAATGGAGTACACTAATATTATAGGGACCTAACATGCCCCTCTCCTTCAGAAAAGTGTTGTCCTCAATGTTTGAGTGTTTTTGGATGCTTCTGTATAAAATTCTCATCCTCCCTTGTGGAATATTTAATGGGTAAGTTCTTCCACTTGATGAGATACTCTGAAATTGATTGATTTCGTAGCTGTCAAGTTCCTGTTTCTGTGACTGCTTCAGGTTCCAATATGATTTTTTCCTTCCTCGTCAAGTTCTGGCAATGTTGTTTGAATTGGGAACTCGTCACCTATAACCTTCTTTAAGCATGAAACATGGAAAACTGGGTGCACTCGGGAAGCTATAGGAAGCTCCAATTTGTATGCCATAGTACCAATCTTTTGCAACACCTTGTACGAACCATAATAATTTGGTGATAATTTATTATTCTTCTTAGCTTGCTTGAGGGATATTTGTTTGTATGGTTGTAGCAATAGAAATACCCAGTCACCTACATCAAAACTTCTTTCATTGCGATGTTGATCTGCCTATTGTTTCATTATATTATGTGCCAAAGTGAGGTTATCCTTTAAGAGCTGGAGAACTTTTTGTTGATGCTCGATGTGATCTTCCACTACTTGAACCTTAGAATTTTCTCTTAAATATGATGTGATGGACGGTGGATGATATCCATAAAGTACCATAAATGAGGTCATTTTTTCTGTAGTATGGAAGGAAGTGTTATACTGCCATTCAGCCAAAGGCAACCATTTGACCCATTGTGTCTTTTTATCAGATATAAAGCAACAAAGATATCCTTCCAAACATTTTTTCACTATCTCAGTGTGCCCATCAGATTGAGGATGATAAGATGAGCTATGAGCTAACTGAGTACCCAGATAAGAAAATAATTTTGTCCAAAAATTTCCAGTGAAAATGAGATCTCTGTCACTTACAATAATCTTTGGGTTTCCATGTAGCTTTTGAATTGTTTCCATAAATGTAGTAGAAACTATACTGGCTTTAAAGGGATGAGATAATGCACAAAAGTGTGCATACTTGGTAAGTCTATCAACTACCACCATGATGACACTCTTTCCTTCGAACTTGGGTAAACCTGTGATAAAATCCATTTAAACCTCCTCCCAACGTTGAATTGGAATGGATAAAGGCTGTAAAGACCTGGGGTCTTAATTGTTTCAACTTTATTTTGTTGGCAAACCAAACACTCTGCCACAAAATTTTGAATATCAGATTTAAGGCCATCCCAAAAAAATTCCTTCTTAACCCTGTGGTAAGTTTTTAAAAATCTCGAGTGCCCTCCTAAGAGAGAGGTGTGCAATCTCATAATAATCTTTTGTTTGAGTTGGGAATTTATACAGAGGTATAAGCGATCTTTGTACCACAACGAATCATAGTTCCAGCTAAATGTATTAGATGTGCTGGGATCTTGTTGTAACGTTTGAATGAGTGCCCATGCTTCTTCATCATTCTTCCATTCATTCCTTGCTTCATTTATCCAATCTGGTTGGATAATAGAAATGGTGCAAAGCAATGCTTTCACATCCTCATCCTTTCTTGAGAGTGCATTTGCAACAACATTTTTCTTCCCTTTTTTGTAGATGATTTCAAAGTCATAACCCAACATCTTTGTGACCCATTTTTGCTGATCTTCTGAAGATAATATTTGTTCTAAAAATTATTTAAGACTATCATGATCCAATTTTACCTTGAAGTGTCTTCCCATTATGTAAGATCGCCATTTATTAAGTGCATGTAGTATTGCCAACATTTCCTTCTCATAAATAGATTTGTGTGAATACTTTCCTTTGATTGGATGACTTTTGAAAGCAATGGGTCTTTCTTCTTGCATTAAAACAACACCAATTCTAATTCCTGAGGCATCACATTCCACAATAAAGGTTTTTGTGAAGTCTACCATAGCTAAGGCCGGTGCTTGGCACATTGCCTCTTTAAGATGTCCAAAGGTCTTCGTTGCTTCTGGAGTCCAAGAAAATGCATATTTCTTTAATAATGTTGTTAGAGGTGCTTCTATTATCCCATAGTTTTTAAAAAACCCGTGAGAATACCCTGTCAACCCAAGAAATCCTCACAGATGCTTTATGGATGTGGGGATTTTCCATTCCTTAATGGCTTTAATTTTGCTAGGGTCTACCTTAACACCTTCATGAGATGCAATATGACCCAGATATTCCACCTCTTGTACTCCAAAGAAACGTTTGGAGGTTTTTGCATATAATTGTTTCTTCTCCAATAGTTTGAGCACCCTATTAACATGTTGAACATGTTCCTTCCAAGACTTGTTGTAGATTAGTATATCATCAAAAAATACTAACACAATTTTTCTAAGGAAGGGTTTGAAAATGGAATTCATCAAACCTTGAAATGTAGAAGGTGCATTAGTAATGCCAAAAGGCATGACCAAAAATTCATAATGACCCTCATGTGTTCTAAATGTTGTTTTCAGAATCTCTTTAGTATTCATTCTAATTTGATGATATCCTGAACGAAGATCCAACTTGGTGAAGTAAATTTATCCATGCAATTCATCCAATAATTCATCAATGACAGGGATGGGAAATTTATCTTTAATAGTGAGCTTGTTGAGCTCCCAATAATCCTGACACATGCGCCATGGTCCATCCTTCTTGTGCACCAATACTACTGGAGCAGAGAAAGAACTTTGACTAGGATGAATTATACCAGCCTCTAGCATTTCTACAACCATACATTCAATTTCACTCTTTTGGGCATAGGTATATATATAAGGCCTAATGTTTGGAGGAACACTTTTTGGAATCAAATGAATAGCATGATCATGATCACGAATAGGTGGGAGGCCTTTGGGAGTCTTAAATACCTTGGAATTATTGTCCAAGACTTTTTGGAGATCTGGAGAAATAGATGATTTCGATGTGGAAACCTCTAGTGAACATAATTGTGCAATTATGCCTCGTTGTTCTTTCTTTAGAAGCTTTTCCATGCTGTTAGAGCTAATTATCTTTTTTGGTTTCCCTGCGGTACCCCTTAATTTAAAATCCTTTCCTTCTGAAAATTTTTTCAAGAAAATTTCTTGAAAATTAAAAGCTGTCATACCCAAATATTGTAGTCATTGGGCTCCTAGTACAACATCAACACCACCCATTGGAATGAAAAGCATTGGACTATTCAATACATATTCTCCCATGGATAGCTTGATATGGCACTTTCCAGAGCTATATATGGTTCCTCCATTTGCAGCCATCACTTGACACTCTGGTGTTGGATATAGAAAGCAATTCAATTTCTTGGCTATCTTACAATGAATAAAATTATGGTTATTGCCTGAATCAATCAACACTATTACCTTTTTCTTCTTTATATGTCCTTCTATCTTGAGAGGTTGAGGAGTGGTAGTTCTAGCCAATGAATTACAAGATATGGTCGGATTCATTTCTTCTTTCTCTAGGGTTTGTTCTTGGTGTATATCCTCTTCTTTTGACGTTTCTTGTTCCTTTTCTTCCTCTCCTCACAATGTATGTAAAATAATTTCTTCTCAGCACACTTATGCCCTTTAGTGTATTTTCTATCACAAATGTAACAAAACCCTTTTGCTCTTTTTTCTTCCAACTGTTTTGGTGTCAACCTTGTAGGTTGTGGAAGGATAGGGGAAAAACCACTATCATATTTATAGTTGTGAGTGGTAGGCTTCCTTATTTCCATAATTTTTCTTGCTGACTTGAATGCCTTCTCAGATGAATCAGGTTCCCAAAGGCAAACCTCATGTTGGATGCTATCCTTTAATGTCCCTATGAACAAATCAATCATATGCTCCTTTGGAATATCTTTTACCCTTATATTCAATTTTTGGAAGTCCTCAATGTGCTCCATCATTGAACCCTTTTGTTTGAGATTTACCAATTGGCTAAAAAAAGTGTTGCTTTTTGTATCCTCATAATGTGCTATAATTTCTTCTGTAAAAATTGCCCAAGTGAATTTTTTTTACGAGAGCAAAGCCATCGATACCATACAAACTGATTGGGTTCCAAATATAAAGTTGCAATGTGTACCTTTTGTGTGTTTTGCACATTATGGAGATTGAAATATTGCTCCATCTTGTAGTATCCATGTTACAGGATCCTTGCCATCAAAATTCCTCATGTCGGTCTTTGGAACATGGTGGGTCTTCAATCCAATGTTAGAGTCTATGAAATCATGATTAACATTTATTTTGTTCTCATCATGAGTTTCTTTTATTACCCTTTCGTCATTAGTAAGCATTTCTTGTAGCAACTTTGTCAAATCTCTCTTCAAATCTTCCATGTTGCCTTTAAGTTTTGCTTCTATACCATCCATCTTAGCTTCCATACCATCCATCTTAGATTCCATGTCATTCATCTTAGATTCCATGCATTTCTTTAAACCATCCATCTTATCTACTATTACTTTTTGTGAGAGTGAAAATTGTTGCATTTGGTCTCGTAATTTTGATGTATCATGTTGTGTTTCTTTCTCTTCTTCATGAGTTATGTTAAAACTTTTAGGTTTCTTACTAGGTGTTTCCATTTTCTTTCTTCAGGGCATCAATTAATGATAATTATGCTTCACTATTTTCTTTGAATTCCTTCAAACTAATTTTTCAAACCAAAACTATGCAAAATTTTAAAAAGACTACACATCTTTTTTCGCTTTGTAGGAGCTCAATATTGAATCTATTGTAACTTTGTAATTTTGGATCTCCAAGGTCTAAAATTATGTCCTGTGGTATCCGTCTGAGTCATTGTTCCAAACCCGCAAGTCTGATCAAGATTGGATTCTCTAATAAAGAGTTATTCCAAATCTCCCACGATGACCTAAGTATAAACTAGTTTAGTAGAGTGAACTTGTACAAAGTACCACGTGTCACTGTTTCAACCTTCAGATCTCAAAAAAATACAAAGAAAACTACAGTATATCCTTTTTCTGTACCTTTTTACGAAATTTCAATCAGATTCTCAGAGAGAAAGTTATGACGATTTCCCCATGTCACCTGTTTGAGATATAATTTGGGAGCCTGCAAAAACCCTAACTTCCTTAGATCATATCTTCGGAAATATAGCAAGACAAGATCTGAAATTCATACCCGATGTTCATCATGATTTCTTCTCAAATGGGGTTTAATTTAAGCTTCTGAAACGTTTTAGAAAAAATGTTATAGTGAAAATTCCACGATGACCTGTTTGAAGCAGCGAAACCCTAGAATCCAAAGCTCTAATACCAATTGCTATGCAACCAGCTCACAAAATAGAAGAAAAGGTAGATCAACAAATTCAAAATCAGCCTCTTCAAGGGGGAAACCTCCTTTACATTACACAAATGAACAATTTTTGGATGATACAAATGACAAGACCTCCTTTCTATATATAGGAGCCTAAGGGGTCACATATAATCAGAGCCGACATAACAATAATAATGCAAGGTCACAAGAATAAAAATAGTGGGATTCTATGGGGCAAAATAATAACAATATGGGGACAACATGGGCACAACAATAACAGTAAGGGGCTACAATGACAATAATAATAAGGGAATACACTAGTATTATAGGGACCTAACATTTGAGCCCATGAAGTCTATTTGAATCTCTTACCTTTAAATGGCTTCATCTCAAATCATAATCCCAATGTTTTTTTCTGAAGCCCATGGAATTTATACATAACTTGTCACATTTGAAATTTGATGGCAAGGGTGCAACAACCATTCTTGATTACATAATTAAGTTTGTTCAATTTTGTTTCTCAAGTGGTGTTTATTCTGAAGATATCCTCGCAAGGTTGTTTATCCTTACAATGGACGGTCATGTTAAGAAATGGTGTTATGCTTTACCCGTTGCTTCCATCTCTTCTTCTAAGAAATTGGTTAATGAGCTTCATCATGTTTTCGACGAGTATGAATATCAAGATTTTCTTGATGAAATAAATTAGCTTAGAATGGAATCTAATGAATCTCTTGAAAATTTTGTTGATCGATTCCTTCATCTTTGCTATGAATTGATGGATGAGTATGTGGATTAGAAATTCTTGGATGAAAATTTTCATTTCTTTGTCAGGATTTCAAGAAAATATTTTGAATTAGATTCATCATGCACTTTCGTTCAAAAGGAATTTCAACATCCTGAAGAAGAATCTCATGTTCCTTTTATTCCTTGCCCCCCTCCTTTTGATGTTCCATTTTTTTATCCTATGCTGATCAATAAGTTGGAATATCAATTTGTTGATGAGAAATTAACTTTTCTATCACATATTTCCGTATATGATGATTTTCCTGATTCTATTAATCTATCATCTTTGAATCTTGATAATCCCATTGTCGATCTTGAACCCTTTAATCAAGTTGAATCCTTGAAAAACCATGATCTCAATCATTTACTTTTTCTAGAATTGTATGGTGATGATTATTCAAGTTTCACAGTTGAATCTTTGTTCCCTCAAGAAGATTCATATTCGTAGAAGTTTCAAATGGATTTTGATGCAATTATTGAATATTTCCTCTCAGATATATCTCCTTTATTCAAGATAATGACATGCTTATTATTGAGGATTTTTTTTCGTAATCTTGAATATCTATCTCATGAACCTCAATTGGATTATGAATCTTGTGATTTGAATGATAACGATTGTTCATAGAAGCGGATGTCTATGCTTTCTCAATCTAACTTTCAATGTTTTCAGGATTCAAACTCAAGTCAAGTGAATAGGAAACTTCAGCCTACGCTAATGGTTATGTCAGGTTCCTATCACCCAGACGGTATTTGTGATTTTCGTTAGTTTAATATTTTCTCGCAGAATCTCGTCATTAATTTCATCCCATGGGATGTTGATTCTCTCTTGAGGGATTAGTGGTGATCCTTACAATTCTTTGTCCAAGTCCTTCCAAATTGGTCTTTTGGTTATGATCGCATTGGTTGATGGGGAATGCATTAATGTTCTCCTTCTTTCGTATATTTTCCCATCAACTTAAATTCATTTTCTTTGGGAATGAGGTATAGAATCCAATTCAACACTTTGGGGTTTGCAATCATCAATGGTTGATTCCCTCACTATTGATAGTAAAAATACATCAATGTCCCCTGATCGATAAATTTTACTAGTGTTCAACTTTAGCTCAGCTATTTGCACTTGTTAAAGTGTACTAGGTATGTTGACTCCCAGTGTCATTAATGATGGGTTGTCTCACGCTTGTTAACTCTATACATCAATGAATTCATACATTAGGGGGAATTTGTTATAACATCTTGTACCATACTTATTATAATATGCATGTTTTGGCCTAAAGTTATCATTCCCTTCCCCTTTTGTGGACATTTTCCTTTTGTTGAACTCTTTAAAAGATAAAATGTGAGTTCACATATGCTCCCTTTTTTTGGCATAATGTGCACATACATGACTATTATAAATGTAAAGTGTGTATATATGCTAGTCTCCTTCATGCAACTAGTGTATGCCTTCATTTTGCACCCAAAAAAAATAAATGTGTATATGATTGTGCTTTTTGGGGTGGGTTTTAAAGGTTATAACGAGATTTCACCTCTTATATCCCATCCCCAATGACCCAAACTACTTTTCAAGGGTATTTAATAATGCCATGGGTAGAGAGAAAAAAGTACCTTTATGCTGGCAATTCTCCCCTTATCATTTTGCCTACAATCCATTTGAGCTTTTAAGTTATCCCCTCATACTAGAAACCTTTGTTTCCTTGTTTTCCTATTGTTCTTTAGACTTTGGAAAGAAACACATTCTCTTTCTCTCTTTTTGTCTAGAAGAAGAAGACTTTGTGGTGGAGACCTTTAGTGGCCTAGGGTAGAGGGACCCAGAGGATGGTTTTGAGAAATGCCTTCATTAAGGACCAGGTGTCTTCTAAGCCTTCTATTGTTGTCAATTATTTTAATAAGAAACTCATTTATTTTTGTTCTAATCCATTTTTAAATAATATAGCTTATGATCATGAGCTGTTTTGTTGATTTATTTCATTTGATGCATTTGGGTTCTCTTTGAATATATTGTTGTCACTTATTGTTGTGCTTTGTGATTGAAATTTCTTCAAGAAGTATTTCAAGGAAGAGGAATTGGCAAATGAATCTTCATTAGACTTCAATTTTACAAGTAAATATCCTAGCCTTAGACAGTAGTTAAGAAATATTTCTTGTTTACTTATATAGTGGAATGAATCTTTATTATTTTTTCTTTGTTATGGTTGTAACCCTAAGTATAGGAAGAATTTCCACAAACAAATTAGATACCCTATTAATTTTTAATTTTTAATTTTTTAATTTTTATTTTTTTTATTTTTAATTTTTATTTAATTTAATTTATTAATTTTAATTATTATTTATTATTATTTTTTTTAATTTTTATTTTTTTAATTTTTTAATTTTATTTTATTTATTTTTTTTATTTATTTTAATTTAATTTTATTTATTTTATTTATTTATTTATTTTTTTTTCCCCTGGAAAAATCATAATTTTATCATTAAAAATGATCAAAATTACATGTTGTAGATGCTAATGACCATATGCAATACATGGGGGATTCACTGGGGGAGCAATACCATACCACGTGAGTTCATATTGGGGGTTCTATATTGAGGAAAATATGGCATAATATATTGGGGGATATATAGGGGAAAAGGGTTTTTATATTGACAAGTATAGAAAATGGAACTCAAAGTTAATGAAAAAATATAAAGGGGTATAAAAATGTTAATGAAAAAATGGATACCTTCATGTTGTGTTATACAACAACCCCCCATTTCAAAAAATCTTACTTTAGAAAATCATAAATTGAAATGGGTCCCTTTTAGATTAAATTGGTATTAATCCATCACTCTTCTAAAGGCTCGGAAATAAACAAAACAGCTTGAAACCTTTTGAAATAATTGGTCTTAAAAATAAAACGAATAATCCTTTATTATTGCGATAAAGCGATCACAAGATCGCATATCGCAACAACAAAGGATGCATAACCATGACCCATTGATTTTACCCGATGCGATAAAAGCAAAATAGCCAATGGATATCGGAAAAACAAATAATAAAAGGCCCCTCCCCTCTGCTCCGATGCGATATTGCAATCAGCGATCAAGGAATGAGACACGAACATAACAAACTCTCCTCATTCAAACTCCCGATGTGAGTCAAGCGATATCGCTATCGGCGATCGGGGATTTCATAAGACTCAAATAAAATTACCCAAGCCTTCCTCCGATTGCCGATTGCGATGAATCTAGGCGCGACTTCCGAAAAGGATCAATATGATTTCGCTATATTATATATTAATTATCATTGAAAGCCTTTTCTCTTCCCGATAGAGATTCGCTCGCGCCCAACTGCCAAAAAATCAAATCCACGCTTAAACCATTATTCGGGAAATAAAGGATATAATGAGCAATTAAATGATTGACAGGTTTTAACGGCCAATTGATGAGCAGTCAGGCCTAAATCCTTTCAGAGATTGCATCCGCAGGAGCCTTATGATAAATCTTCCATTTCTCATCGATTGACACAATCTCCTCATACTTGGTTTTCGCCATCTATTCTCTGCATTACGTTTATTTTTCTCTTGTGCAGAGTTTTTCCGCAGTAACGATGGGAAAGAAATCTAAGAAGTCTGGAACGCCTTCGGCTTCTATGGTAACAGGACAACATGCCACCGATCCGGGACCAAGCAAGAAGGGATTAATCTCAGATACCACATGTCTCGGCCTTGGCAGCACTACTTGGCAAAATATTTACAATCTGGTAGAAGCCGAGGATCCTCAGCAAACATCGGTACAAGCTTCAGCAGGTTCAAGTCGAAAATCTGATGCTACTTTAAAAGATTTGGATGATTCCTACCTACATAGGATAGCAGCTTGAGAGAAAATTCTTCCGTACACGGATGTGGTGAGATGGGCAACTGAGGAAATTCCAATTACGGACAGAACATTCTGCATTGTTGATGGAAGAGTATTTGGTTCATTTCAGCCCAACGATTTCAGACAAATGTACCATTTACCCGAGCCAGAGAAGAAATACAATAAAGAATTTCTGGAGAAGTTTCGAGATGGGAATGAGACCGAGTCAGCGCCTATACGAGAATGGAGACAGAACCCGGCGAGACACAAACATGAGTCTTCGAGTAAGTACTCCGTCAACTCCTTATGCTCTCCTTATTGTTATGCTGGAGTCATGATGTGTCGATTGTGGGGATTGCATGATTCTTCCAAATTTTCCATAGAGATGGTTCCTTTGATGGAAGCGACATGTAATAGTGAAATCATGGATTGGGGGACTATATTATCGGATAAGTTGGCTACGACTATTCTTGAATTCAGAAACAAATCTCGTGTTACTGATAGGTTCATCCCTCCGTTTTACTTTAGTGCCTATATTTTGGATACCCTCTGTTTCAATTCCGAGTTCCCTGTGTTAGGGTGGAGATGGACTCCACAGGACCCTATGCCTATTCATATCTACCACCAGAAACTATGGAAAGCTCATTATAAACACCATTTATACCAAGTCTTTACTATGCAATTTTTGATAAACTTGCCCCTAAGATCTCCTCTCAGGCTGAAATTGACTTGACAGCCCTAGGAACCTGGTTTGGAGAAGAAAAATTCACCTATGTAAGAGTTTTTGGCAGTCAGGCCAGACCTCATGTCCTCCCCTTGTACATACCAGACAAGCTATTAGCTCACGAAATAACATATCAGCTTACAACTGCGTCAACCACGAAAACTCTCAGAAATTCAAAGAAGCAAGTTTGGCCTCCTTTTCCTCTTAGGTGTGGCGTCTATACTCTGCATGATTATAAACATGCAGAGAAAGAGGCAGAAAAAATTAACGTCCTAAGTCTCGCCACTCTGCCTAATAGACGTTTCGACCCGAATAAATTCATCTATAATGCCCTAGATCAAGCCAAGCTTACTAAATTCGAGCACAAGGAAGATGAGTTTGATGACCTGTTCTCCTCCGCCGAGTCAATCTTCCAGGTACAACAGCTAGCCAGAATGAGATACCGTGATGACGGGTTAGTATAATTTAACAAACTTAGAGAACAGAGGTTGCAAACTCTGCCTCTAGATTTGTTAGCTACTACCCCGATGATTCAGTCAAGCGAGCCTGAGCAGCAGCTTACTAATGAACCTCCTGCTACATCCGCAATCTATGAAGAAGTCCAGAGAAGAGAGCAGGAGGAACTTCAGAGGTTAGAACAGGAAGAGGCACATAGAAAAGAACAAGAAGAGGCATAAAGGAAAGAACAAGAGGAAGCAGAAAAGAAAGAACATGAGAGAATAAGGGAAGAAGAACAGAAAAGGCAGCAGGAGCAGAGCAGCAAAGAAATGAATGTTGATACTCAAGTGGACCCAAGATTGCTTGAAGAATGGCAACAATTCAATACAATTATAGGCAATCTTGAGACCTCAACGGACACCTAAACATCCAAAGCTGCCGATACACAAGAAATACAAAGCATCAAAGGAGGTTCCAAGCAAAGGAACCAACGGTCCACCCTCAAATACAGTAGTAGAAATAATTCTGAATAATCCTTCCGATCAGATTATTTTGCAAGTGGAGGACATTCCTCCACTAGATGTTTTCTATAGCCCAAAACACAGGGCTGTAATAAAGCGACAGCGGAAAAGGAGAAGGATTGATCAACCTTCTCTGTTCCATGAACAAACAATAACAACAAATGTGGTATGGAAAGAAGAATTCGACCCCTTCGATGACCTGACAAAGTTATCTCAATATTTCGGTGCCTATTTGGCAGCCACCATGGATAAGGCATCAGAGGTAAGCAATTTGTTGAAGGAAAAGGATCAAGCGATCGCTTCATTACAACCACAACTATCGGAAGAGCAGTAGAAGTCAGAACAGCTACAACAACAACTGTCCACACAGCAACAATTAAACAACCAGCTAAACAAATAGTTGCATGAAGAGAAGCAGAGGATCAATTCAGGAGCAATCCAGAAACAGAGGGAACTATCCGAGGCATTATCAAAGTTGAAGGCGATGAATGAACAGATGGCAAAGACAAAAGATGAGAAAATTGCTCAATTATCAGCTCAAGTAGAAAAGTTCAAGAGTCTTCCCCAGCCTGCTGAGTTCAGAGCAGAGGCAATGCAAATTAACAAGGCATTAATAACACAAATAAGATTGTTATGTCATGAAATCGCCCAAGTTGAACCTTTATGCGACATAACATCATCTATAATAGATAAGTCAGTTGATGCCAGGCAGGATTTAGAGCAAGCCGAAGACACTTTGATAGATTTTCTTACTTGGCAGGACTCTAATGAGGGAAAGGCAGCAAACTTGCCCAAAATCTTAGAATCCCATAAGGAAATCCTATTCACTGAGTGGCAGTCCCAATTAATGAAAGCAGAGAGAGCTGTTTCTAGATGCAAGTTATCTACGAGCAATTTAATTGACTTGATCAATAATACTCTCTATTTATCTAACATGATTTCTCAATGTACACCAGGTAAACTATTATCAGCCAAGACATTGGAGCAGTCATGTAACCAAGAACTAGAAAAGAATGGGAGATTGATCTCAGGAATTAAAATTTTAACTTGGGACACCTATTGGTTGTTCCTAGTAAAACCATATAGCCAGAGAGCCTCCCTCAAATGCCTAACAGATGCAATCGGGTGTATCATTCCCGATATACATGATGCCACCTATGCTGCTCAAATCAATTATCGTCTCAGCCGCCCTCAAGAAGTGGAGCCAATGCTGGCAATATGCCAACTCAGGACAAAGGGCAAACAGCCAGAAGGATGAATCATTGCTGCCGATTACCAGATCACTGTGGAAGAGATATTTAAGATCGGATTATACCAATTTAGTAGCATTTTAATTTTGTAGTTTGTTAGCTTAGTTTAGTATTTATAGACCCTTTCATGTATTTAGAAAGGGTCGTAAGTTTTGTATATGACTTAAGCCTGAAGTTGCACTACTGTACTTCAGGCATATTCTTTTATGAAGACTGGACCAATCTTTCCAAATTTTGATAATGAAGCTTTGATGTGAATGTGCACTATTGCCTTTATTTAAAAGTGTTTCTGAATCGGAAGAAGGAATTCAAATTGCGATTGGCGTAGGGAATAATTCGCAGCTCATATGGTACTATTATCTATGTCTGAACTTATTCCTTTTATGTGAATTGTGGTTTGGTCATTTTTTCTATTATTGAATATGTGAATGTGTTTTAAACAGTAAGCTTTATACTTTCCACTATTGGCTGTTTACAGTTTACTACTCTTTCAATCATGCATGTATTGGTAATATAAAAGAGAAGTGTAATATTGTTTTATCAATTACTTCATTCAACTATTTGAACGAAGCAATTATAATTTAAATGAATGTCTCTGTTTATTGCATAGTGTCATCTATATGCCTACCAACAAACACAGATTATTAAACGCTGCACTTAAAGAATAGAAGCTTCCCGGGATAAAATAGTCATTTACGTTTTCGTTCATAGAATAAGTCCTCCATTTATTATCACTTATCAGAAAACCAATCATTCATTCACCCCCTTTTATTCATTACTGGGAAACTGGTCCCATTATATCCAGTCAGAGCCACCATCCCAAACGGAAAAGGAGCTGTATTAAGGTCCGGACCGGGTGGTTATCCCCGATGTTGATGTAACGATTTTCAGGGCATCAACATATCCATAAATTAGGGAAGATAGCAGGAAAAGACCATGCGAAAAACTGTAAAAAAATGCGACTCAAAAGGGTTTTTGGCATGCTCAGCTGGTTGGAGACTCTCCAAGAAACCAGTATCAGTATTTGTAACCGAACTCATGGTATTTGGCGAGGTCCATGTGGCAGTGTATTATTGGTCAACATTACACAAAAATTGCCCCTTTCTCCACTATGTCACCTTGAACATTGATATCGCCACGTCTGCATGCCATGTCATCTACCCACTTTAGCATCCACATCAGCATCATGTTGCTATGTGACACCCATGCACAATTTTTTTCATATTTCATAAAAACTTCAAATAACCATAACTTTCTCATACGAAATCCATTTTTTATGATTCAAACGTCGTTGTAAATATATCAAAAAAACCTACATAATGAGAGATTTTTCATTAGCATTTGAGACAGTTAAAAAATAAAAAAGTTACCAACAAAACCTCAACAGGTAGTCCAAGGTACCACTTTCCAAACAGGTAAAAGTGCATTTAATTTTTCTTCCTTGAATTTGTTTAATTAGTACTATTTCTGATTTTTTTGTTTTGTTAATATCATATGAAGAGAGACTATTCACCTATCTTTCTCGATAGTCTTACATTTTATTGTAGAAAAGTGCTAAATTTTTGCAGGTTCCAGGATGATGAAAGAAGGTCACTATATGCACGAGTGTCTTTTAAAGACCAAGTCTCTTTTAGAAGAGCATGTTCATTCCATGTCAAATCAAATATGTTACACCATTTCTACTAAACAAGTCTTGTCAGATACCAATTTTACCATTGCTACTCATTCTAAACCTACAATCGATCCATAAACTTCCATCTCCTTACTGCCTAACCATGATTTCAAAACTCATTTTCCTTTTTCAATCTTCATACTTTACTGTCGCATTTTCACTTACCCTTAACCCAAAAAGTAACTCATTTGGATCCCTTACAAATCTGAGTCACCCCATTTTCGTCTTCCTTTCTGTCAAATAAAACTTGTTTTATAATGCAAATCATTCATCTATGGTCCTTCAAATTATTATTTTATACATGTGTTAGATGATGGAGGATTCATTAAGGCCTCCCTTCTAACAAGTCTTGACCCCTCAACTCTGACACATCATCTGGGATCAAGACTAGAGATATTTCGAGTACCTTAAGGCTTGCATGCCTTAATGGAAACTAATTTCCCCAATAAACAATGGGAATAGATGAATGTCCCATGTTTGTCGAATCTTCTAGGTGACTCGACTGTGACACATATATTCGTCCCTAGTAAGATGTACTTAGGCATTTTGACTCTCATTGACATTCATTAATGGTCAGTAATCCAACAATTTCTTTTCTATGTTTGACATCGACATATCTATTCACATAGATAAGAATTATGCCACTAAGTGGGAATGAATAAAGACTATATGTTTTCAGCAGCTTGCAACAGGACTCAACTTAGAATTCAGCAGTCGTAGTAATAAAGATTCCAATTTTAGATCAAATTTATTCTTTATTCATACAACCAAGAGAAAGAAAAAGCAGATCAAATTCTTTTACTTCACATTCCATGATCCAACAACAGTAGTCACACTCTTCTATTTATAGCTTGTCCACTTTTCAGGTAGGTGAAGGTATGTTGTTTTCTAATTTTTAATCATATAATTCCTTAAACACTCAAATTGTGATTTTGGACACTCCCTCGCCACATTTATATTCCTTTTCTCATTTTCCAAAAACTGAAAGCACCTTTAGTTGGGGGGAAGGGACGTCGATTCATATTCACATGTCACATTTCATTTCATCCAAACCAACATATTTTTCCTAATCAACTATTATTGCATTGTGATTCCAAAAGTTTATATGTTTTGAAATGATCAATTGATAAGCACAATAAATCACTGACAACCACTATGGGGCCTTAAAAAAGAATTCTCATTGTTTTCAAGTATTTTGATGCAACAAAAATAAGAAAAGTATTGGTACACAAGAACCAATACTCATAATTTTTTTGTTGTCACACAAGAACCAACCATAAAAAATATGTTGCAATCAAATGTCTTTCAAAGTACACTTTGCAAAAAGATAAAGTTATCAAATGATATGATTATGCAAAGTTAAAAGAGAATCAATACAAAGCCAAAGTTCATATAAAAGCAAAACATTTCAAGAAGATCAACTTATGGTTAAGGGAATCAATGCAAAGTTGCATGAAGACATGCAACATCTTCTGTTGGGGGGAAATGTTGGGCCTCCAAAATGTCATCCTCTTTTACCCTCATTTCCATCTTTTTACCATATTCCATAACTCTTTACCATATTTTGTACCTCCATAACCCTGCATTAATAATTGTTTTCATGATCATTTGGGTTTATCATTATTATTTTCCAAGTCATTTATTTTAAATATTTTAAGAGAATTTATGATTAAATATTAGGAAATTAACATGTTTTCATATATATCTAAAAATGGTATGAGTTGTATGATATTGTAGGCCAATCTGAAGATTCTAGAAGGGTCACATTTTGTCACTCAACCACAAATTCGAATTTCAATTTCAACTCATGAAGATTTGTGGAATAATTGTAGAAGATTTGGATCATTGACTAAGCACATTCAAAAGAGAAGAATCATGGATGTTTTGATATGTGTCTCCTATCAAAACAAGGAGAGAATTTTGAGAGGATTTGTATCTCATATTTCTAGGTGATTGGTTGTAACCACAAAAGATAAATGTGGATTTAGGAGAGATTTGATGATCTATATTTATTGATTAGTTATCTTAAGTGTTTGTATAAATAGGAGTGCATCCTTCATACAAAAGAGTTCCAAGTTCCATACAAGATATGTAATTTGTAAAGTGAGGATAGTGAGGAAGAGAGTTGAATTATTGTAATATCTTTGGAGCTTTTCTCCAACTTCATTTTATGGAATACATATTGCTTCTTTGATCTCCAAGATTTAATAATCGTTCGGTGTGCTTGTTGAGGAGTGGAGAGCCCCCATCAACCACAATTTGCACAACTTTTTCATTTGTTGTACATATTGGTAACATTGTGTAATTATGTTATTTCATTTATTTTCATTTTAAGCAAGTGTGATTTTCAATTCAGTAAGTGTGATTTTCATTTTAAGCAAGTGTGGTTTCATTTTAAGCAAGTTTAGTTTAGTTTCTTTTATGTTATTTTGATTCATGTTGTTTTGTTAAGATTGATTCAATTTCTTTATGTTTGGATTGGCTTGGATTGATTTAATATGCTTTAGTTTCAAGTTTCTTGCATTAGATTAATATATTCCGAGAAATAATCACCTAATACATATAGTACATGTATACCTCATCAGTTCATGAACCTTGGGTTGACAATTTAATGACAAGGATTTAACTCACAATTAAATCACCCAACACCTACGGGTCGTATCCCTTGTAACAACCCTGGTGAAAATTCCATGTAAAAAATATATAAGTCCACGATCGATGGGACACATATTCCAAGTTGAATGGAGGGGGAAACATCCTAGTGGGTGTTGATTCGGTTTATTATGGCTAAGGGAATTGGCAAAGGCAATGGCTAAGGTTTTGGAGAGGCATGAGGTATTAGTTAGAATTTATTTATGAAAATAAGGGAAATTAGGAGAAAAAAGGAGGTGAAAGGTCACAGGTTGCACGTGAGGAGTAAAATGAAGGAAAATAATGAAAAATGAAGAAAATAGAGGCATCATTCATAAAACAGCTTCTAAGGATCAGTTGGTAACCTTTTGGACATGTTTTGGTGGAGCTCTCTCATTATTCCATCTCCCTCTTGTACTCTTGAATACTTAGAGTTTTATTGGATCACTCTTGGAGGGTGTGGCATACTTGGAAACTTGGAGCAAGAAGGCAAAGGAAGAGCAGGAAAGCACAAGAAGACATCGGGATCAACAACTACATTAGATTTGCTTGCGGTTACCAAGTTGCATGTATGTTTCCTTCACTAGTTTTGGGCATGCATGGCATATGAATGTGGTTTGTTGGTTGTGATTTGTCATTGGCATGGAGGATTGCCTAGCCTTGTCATTTCTTGGATAGCCATGGTGATTATGGGTTTACTTTCATTGTTTGTTTTTTGTTGGTTTTCATGTTTCCTTAGCTTGGTTGAGTTATTAGTTCCAGGAAACCTTGGTTTGACAAATGCTCTAGAAGCCCTGTAACAGCTTGGGTTGAGTTACTAATCCTATAAGTCCTGGTTGGACAAATAATCTAAAATCCCTTAAACAACTTAGGTTGATTTACTAGCTTGAAAGCCTTGGTTGGACAAATGCCCTAGAAGCCATTGGTGGGTTGAGTTACTAGTCCTGGAAGCCCAGGTTAGACAAACGCTCTAGAAGCCCAGAAATTGTTGTGGGTTGAGTTACTAGTCCTGGAAGCATTGGTTGGAAAAACACTATGGAGCCCGGTGGAAATCATGGGTTGAGTTACTAGTCCTGGGAGTCAGGTTGGAACAAACGCTTTATAAGCCTTCAAAGGCTTGGATGGAGACCAATCTGATGACGGTTTTATTATGTCTGACTGTGACGTGGAATCACTATTTGATGGGTTGAGATGGATGGCTTATGGAAGCCCTGGATGAGTTTTTTATTGATGTGTTCTATGAGATCCCACATTCATGCTTGGAATATGCACGGAGGTGAATGGCCAAAGAGAGATTTTTCTCAGCCATTCTATAATCAGGTGGAACGTGGAAGTCCCATCCTGGGTTTGGATTTTGCATCATTAATGAAATGTTATTTCTCCTGGTATTTCTATGAGTATTATGATGGATCATATGTGGTGTATATGGTGTTGATTTCATTGATATTTATGTCCCTATTATGCTAGTTATGTATAT
This sequence comes from Pinus taeda, assembly GCA_000404065.3. Lineage (NCBI taxonomy): Eukaryota > Viridiplantae > Streptophyta > Pinopsida > Pinales > Pinaceae > Pinus > Pinus taeda. The sequence continues at coordinate 119,674 of APFE031753815.1, forward strand.
GTTTTATGATAGTAGCTATGTATGGATCTCATAATGTTTTTACTTGTAAAAGAATGAACAATGTATCTATGGTCTAATGGATGGAATGGTAGTTAATTTGTTGCGACATCAATGCTTCATGTTGAACCTCAGATAAGTATGAGACCCCTATGCTCAGATCTGTTATTTACACATGTAGGTTGCATATTTACTAAGTGTTTGACAAAATGCATGCCATGTCTAGTAGGGGTCCAGTCAAGGTTCCATTCAAGAATTTTCTTTAGTACTCTAATTTCCATGTTATTTTACTGCTCTGAAGATGTCATGAAATTCTAGGCAATGACCTGGGCTATGGGCCTGGAAATGTGGTTCAAAACCCAGGGACGTTAGCATAGCACTGACAAATTTAGTCTCTGGACGCTAGCGGGCAAGCTTGTGAGAGAAACTTTGGGTTTCTGGACGTTGTCATGCCATAGCATGAGAGCGACTGAGGCTTAAGTTGTCCAAAAGTTCAGTGGGACCCAAGGGAAAGTTGTCTGAATTGTTGGATTAGTTTCGAGGGGTCTTGAAGTTGATGTTGAATGTATGTATGGTGTGTTTTCGTCGATTCTACTTCCTTAACGTGACTTAGGAGGTCGAATAATATCATAGTGGCCACTCGTCACATGTTTACCCCGGCTAGTCAGTTGCTTGGGTAGATGTGGGAGGAGGTTGTTACACCCCTTGGGAAAACATAACACAAGTTGGGTAGGTGCCCCTCACTTGTGGACATGCCCTACACATCACCACTCACCCCCACAGTTGTTCGCTCCATTTTCACACGTTATGTTGGTCGCTCGCCTTCCCTTACCTGCACATCATGCCCGCACCCTCTATGTCACTCACATTTCTCGAATGCTACATGTCGCATGCACTCTCAACACGAGTTGATCAGGTGGCCACCACTATGCCTCATGCGCGTCACACATCAACACGGGCACGCACCCCTCAACTCAGTTTGGTTAAATGCGCCCGCTATGGCCGTCGGTTAAATGCCTTTGCTATACCTAACTCGCCTTTATTTTTTTTCCTCTCCCCATGTTGGTGGGCGATCACGCGCGCTCCCCAATTTGAGGTCCTGAAAATCCCCCTCTCACTTACATTTAAATCAGACAAGATCCTTTGCCAAAATGCCTCACAAAGAATAAAAGGGTGGAAAAGAAGGAGGGAAAGGATGAAAATTTTTATACCTCGAGGAAATGTATATATATTTGTGAGGTTTATGGATGCTCACTAGAAGCAAAGAAAGGTTTGTGATGTCAGGGTGACTCCATTAGGACTATGAACACTCATGGCCATTGGAGCAACACCAAGAATCAGAAAGATATATCCCACCCTGGGTTAGGTGAGACCTTAGTTATGCATAAGAGCATCAATCCAAGGAAATCATTTTAAAACAATAAGAGATGACATTAATCGCATACACTTATACATTTATAACAATTGAATCAAATCAAGGAGTAGAAACTAGGGATAAAGAGTATTTTTGCTTATTTGATGTTTAGGGAAATTTGGAATTTGGTTTGTTGACTGCATTTCATTACATTGTAGTGAAATTGGTTGCTTTAGAAAAATTGTAAAAGTTGTGAGTTTTTTCATTTCATTTCAAAAAATCAAAGAAACTCTTCCTTTTCTCTAAAAAGGATTTCATCGAATTTGAAAGTTGCTATTGCATTTTTGAGTGCATTAAAATTTCGAGTCGTTTCATAACATCACAAGTTTTACCTTCATTACCTATTGAGTAAAGAACAACTTAATAATACAACGTTAATTAAAATTCATTTAGAATTTTACAATTTTTAGGGCTCTTGTCACCTTCAGTAGCTTAAGTGTAGGGCTTTGGAATAGGTAAGGAAGTAAACTTTCCAAAGCTACAAATGAACAATAGAATCTTGAGTTAGGGAGAGAAAATCCAATTATTTTCGTTTTCTCTCAGAAGCTCTTCTTGTACATGAGTTAAGCATGAGATCATGTCGAATCTAGTGAATTGATCGTATCGATATCATCGTCCTAGATATAGTGATTTTCATGTATTACAATGATACCAAAAGGTACTTGGGGTCACTTGAAAGTAAACCTCCAATTGATCATGTGGAGGATCCTTCAAGGGGATTGAGCTTGTTACTATACCCTTGCATGTACGTATGATCTGTGATTATCCCCCCAGGTAAAATTGTTGTATTTGGTAAACTTAGTGACTGTAATCCTAGGGCTCTACCTAAGGTGATGACAGAGGGAAGGTCCTGGTGTACTTGGAACAAACGTTGACTAGACTCACTTGGACTTTTTGGAGGGTAATCTTTGCTTGAAATGGTTTATAGTAGAGTTACTTGCATCAGATTGTTTCATTAATTAGGTTGTCAGGGTAACTGGTTCCAAACGCTCATTTCTATAAAGCTTTTCACCTTGATCACTGCGATGTTGGATTTCATCACCAACTAGTAATTATTGATCTCTGTAAAGAGTCAATTTGTACGGTTTGAACTCCTAGATTTTTTAGTGTGTGTTAGTTTCTATGTTGTTTTTCTTTACTCTTTAGAGACTTTAGGTGTAATTTAGATATTGTGTAATTGATCAATTGATTTTTTTTCATTACGGAGTAATTACTTAGATAATCATGTAGAATATTCAGGGACCCCCTGAGTATACACCGAATCAGTTAGAAAAGATGAAAACCGAAAAATCTAAATCATCAGGATCTGGAACTACATCAAAAATTGAAACTTATACTCTTATAGGCTCTGATGTAAGAGGCATTGAAGTTAATCAACTAATAACATCTAATATTTTAGGCCTTAAAGTGACAAAAACAAAATTTGATCAAACTCAAAAATTAACATCACACTTAAAAGGAACTGATTTACAAATTACTAAACTCGTTCAAATTGAATCAGATATTGGAGACTTTTAAAATACAAATCCCATTTTTAAACTATATATTGACGAACTTGAGTCTGATATTTATGATCCTGACACTTATACACTTGCTACAATGCATATTCCAGATCCTCCACATTCACCACGTGTGAAACTTATTATTATTGATAGTATCCCTCCTGGTCTCATCGCCATTGAAGAACTTGTTTCCGACCAAGAGGAAGAACCAGTAGTGTCTACTAGTGAACCTACATATATCGTAGAGCTTTTTTTAGATCTCTTCACCCCAACCCTTGGTATTTCACACCCTTGAAATTTTAGGATAAGGGATTATGTGATACACGACTCCTTATTCTACCATACCAAGTTTTGACTTGTCTATGATGGCTTATAGAAGTAGCTTATCTGACACATTTATGTTTATACTTCTCCAGAGTCAAAATTGTATGGTGGTTTTCTACCACCTGGATATCACTCTCTTACGAGAGCTTATTTGGGAGCTTCTTCCTCGAACTCATCTTCAAACATGTCAACTAGTGTAATTAACCTTACCAATGAAATTTGACATCTGAACAATTTATTAATGTGATTTATGGTAATGTTAGTGTTGACAATGCTGGACCCACCAACATGTTAGGGGATCTCCCCAGTAAGAAGTCCCAATTAGACCTAAGACCATTTGGTGTAGGAGTCCCAACAGTGGTTTGTACGATAATGCCTTGACTGTGATTTTTCATAGAGGCAAGTAAGATGTCCTTGTTGGCAGTAAGGGTATGACAACTGCAGTAATTCAAGGAAGGTGCATGAGAGGTTCTAACACACTGAGGGTGAGGTGAGTGCACCCCTTGGAAACATGTAATAATACTTAGCTTGTAAGGGAACACACGAGCAAAGATGCATCACCGCTGGAAAGCAAGATAGCGAGCAATCCAAAGTGACGGTTAAACCAACAACATGTATGCAACAAGATTCATACAATTACATACAAAATAGTTCATACACAAATGTGAAAGTTAAATAGCATACATTGCTAAAGCAACCAAAATAGTCCAACTACAATAACAACATATGCCTGAAAACGTGATGGTTCTGTTATATTAAGAAGTGTAAGTTCCATTCATACAATACATCCATGTCCAACCACTAGTTTCGATAGTGGAATGTTAAAGCCACAACCGCGTTCTCCCCTAAAGAGATATACTATCTCTGCGCAGTGGAGAAGCCAAGATGTGTTACAATATTGTCCAAGATTTCTCTAAGATACTCCTATCGAAGCTTGGCTGACCAAAAGCCCTTACAATGAGTTATGAAAAACCCTTGACATTCCCCTTTGAGACCGTTCTTCTACCCTCGTGACTCTTCAACTACTCTATGATTGTTATATTCAACTATTGACACTTGAAATTCCACTTGACAAGATGTTACATTACAATGCACATATGCCCATGTGAGACAAAATGGCTTGAGTAAGTCATGCAAGACATCAGTGACACTCGGACCATTGTGGTGAGACCAACTCTTTAACATGCTTGTGATGGTCAAAGGTGATGAGCTGATGCCAAGCTTGGTTTTCTGTGATGGTGCCCGTGCACTCAATGGTAACATCTTGTTGAAGCGAACTCTTTCCTTCGTTGCATTCGGGTGCAGTGATATGGCTCCTCTGTCCAAATCATCTGATAGCATGCACATTGTTGTCATGGTGCAACTAGACTGAAAACATTTTGATGCATAGTGTCTACGCTGCTCTCCAAGCATGTGATGGTGGCCATGTACATCAACTTGTTGAGGTACATGTTCAGCTCCAGTCAGACTTGCTTCTTGTCTTCGCCTCGGCGAGTGTGCCGAATGGGTGGGATCGGATGTGTGCGCACAACGACATGCATGATGTTGCATTCCCTTGCATGTGATCAAAAACACTGCTCACCTTGTCTGCTCCATGCCAGCTGTTGGGATGGATCTATAACTTGTACAGGCACAGTTTCATCCGTGAGTACATGTTGTGCCCCCTACTGTGCCTGTTCGTAATGCAACTCATTCTCTCGTCTATGCAGCTCATGTTCTTCTTTGAGTTGCTGCTTCAACACCTGAAACTCCTTCTCTATTCATTCTATGCCTTCGTGTGATCTTCATGTCACGCGGTCAGCTGATAGCCTGGGTCTCCAAAGTTGCTTTCATCACAAGTGGATCCGCTTGAGCTTGCAACTTTGTTCCACCTTTGTGCTGTCAACAAACTTCCTCTTGCGTTTGTTGCATCTGGTATGCTGCTTTTAGCTGTTGTTGATGGTGTTGCTTGCTATGATGCTTATGTCGTCATATCTTGATGTCCTTGTCTATGAACAACTCGATGTATTCGTGGGTAGGCAAGTTCATAGACACTTGATCGATTGCATCCCCAAGTGTGCTCTGAATGGTGCCTTCAACTCTTTTGGAGGGAAACAATTGTACCTATGCTACTGAGAGGTAGATGAACACCTGCGATACTTGGATACATGGCAACATTCATCGAAAGCAATCTGTCTGTCGAAAACCAAAAAGAACTTGAGAACTGACTTGCAATATACATGTGTGACTGGTCATGAAGGTTGTGCAATTTCCGCCTGGAGGTCAGGAGACTGACTGCAAAACAGCACAAGGCACAGTCTGGGCTGTCAGTAGGTTGACTGACTTCTTGAACTACACAAGGCACAATCCAGCCTAGCCTACTGAGGACAGAAACTGCGTAATGCGCAATTTCAGTCAACAGTGAAATGTAACTGACAAACTGCATTGCGCAGTTTCTGGGGCCAACAGGATGCTGCCTCCAAGAATTGAAAAATGCATGCGTGGAGGTCAATGCCTAGCTATACTTGCGCAATTTCTGGAGGGAAGACAGAGCCTTCTCTTCTCGAAATGTGCAGTGCTAGCCGAGCAAGGCACGGTCTGGGCCAAGGCAGCCCTGTCCGGCCGACAGACGACTGAAAACATGAGAAGTGTGAATGCATGATGAGATGAGTGCAAACAAGAGTGAATGATAATTCATGCAAACAACAAGCACATGATCCAGAAAACAGGAAATCATGCATGTGTGTGAAGCGAGTCGCCACAACGGTGACCATTTGTGCAAAACAGTGTCATGCATGCAACAACAATGAGATGAGAATGAAAAATGAAACGATGCTTCTATAAGTTAACATGCATCAAAATGACAACAAGTGCTCACTGAAATCAAGTAGACAACAATCACACAAAGCGAAACAAAAAAAGCGACAGAAATGCAACACAAGACATGGAAGGCAGACTTACCCCAAAACAGCTGAGATGAATGTGTCGACAACTCCTAGATGCAATGTGGGATGTCAGAGCTACAAGGTTGATGTGAGGAATGAGCTCTGCAGTGTCCAGTTCATGAGTTTTGATAAAATCGAAGATGTGACACGCATGCCACAAATATAAGAAGAGCGACACTTGGTGGGAGGTTCATAAAATGATCCTTGCATGCAACCTCCAACTGCTAATAGTAGATCCCTGAATCAAGGGATGCATTTGCATGCTACCTTGGGAGAAGCAACCCATGCATGCAAATCAGTTTTGTTCAGTCCTGGGGGAACCGGTCAACTCAACTGCACATGCAACAATATGCTCAGCCGAGAAGAAAAAATGCACATTTCTAGGAGGGATCTGGGCTAGCTGCTCAGAGGGATTACGCAATTTCTGGGCAGAGCAGCTGATCGCTGCCTAGAATTGCACAATTTATGGGCTAAGCGGTCCTACTGGGAGGCATTGCGCAAATTTTCTAATAAACAGTGACAGGGAGATTTGCGCAATTCTAGAGCCCAGCAGGCTGCTATATAGAATTGAGCAATTTCTAGAGGGAAGGGTGGTTCCCCTCCAAAACTGCACAATTTCTTGAGGTAACTGCTCAGCGTGTAGCTGGACCAAGTTTGATGAAACAACCTATGAGGGGGATGCAACAAGTTTTGATGAACAGACTATCATTCTACAAGAAAATCACTGAAGCTTGTGTACTTGACAAGGCAAGACATGATGCTATGAAAGGTTGGTAGGGAGGCTCCAAAGCAAATCTAAGGCAAAATTTTGGAGGATGTTGTAGCCGCTACAACACTTGGTGACACACTGGTAGAACTCCAACTCTCTGAATGGACCTTGTTCGTGAAAAGCAAGTCTAACACCTTTGGAAGTATTATTCAATTCTCGGTTCGTCTTGGTTTCCACACTTGCTTGATTATAAGATATAACATCTGCCAAGCTCTTGGTCGATTGATACACATTCCAAGCCAATTCAACACAATTGTTTCAATTAGGGTTGAGGGGTATATTGGTGCACAAGAAGTATAGTTGTTAGAGTCTTAGTTTCATCTATGGTGTTGCTCTGCTGCCAGCAGGCCTGAACAGTACCCGACGGAGTCACGCAGGAACACAAGCATCGCTTCGTTGCCAGCGAGCCTGGTAAGTACCCCAACGGAGTTACTTGCATCACCTCTCTGCGTAGGAAGCCTTTCTCTTCTTTCACCTTATTCATTTTTTATTTTTTTCATATTTCACTTTTCATTTTTTTTCATTTTTCCATAATTGTGCATAACACTTATTCATTTCATAGGCAGAAGAGGGATCTCGACTTATTGAGAGTAGAAGAGGCTGTTCCTTTAGAGAAGTACTTTATTATATACCTTTGACATGCTTGTTAAGGTTTCCCCCCTCACCTTAGTCTACTTGACTGAGCTGACAAGGGTTAACCCAAAAACAACCGACTAGAGTAGGTGACACTAGTTAGCACGCAAGCGTTGTGTTTTCACCAAGGTTCATTTCAAATAGTACGTATTTTCCATCGATGTATCATGGACTAAAAGTAACAAGTTTTTCGTATAGAGGCAGGATGACAAATAGCCAAGTAGTGATAGTTGCACAAGGCCTCTTGTACTTTTACCCAGCTTGTTTCAAGAGTCATACATGGCTTCATGTGAAACTAACCTACGAACAAAAACAAGAAAGAAACAACAAAGAAAACTAGAAGCAGAAGTAAATGTGAAAGCAAAGTGAGTACGCAAACAAATGAGCAAACAAACAAACAAGCCAAGCAAGAAAGAAAACAAGCATGCAAGCAACCAAACTGAAAGCAAACACTAATCCTACTCCTAATCTAACGGTACATGGGTCATCTTACATGAAGTGAAACTTCCAATGCAGCTACCGGCTCATTGGTTGACCCATGTTGGTGAAGGTTTGGTCCTTGAGCAACCTAGTTGTACCAACAAACAAATGTGAAAGATACAACAGTGAAAATAGACACACTCCAAGCTTACAAGCGTCCACAGAAAAAAAATGAGTGAAAGCGCATGACATGCACTTTGTGGACTTACCATGATGTTGTGTGACACTACGTGCAGATGTTAAGAATACACACACTCTTGACTGTGACATGCAAGCACATGTGAGGAAGGTAAACCACTTGCGTTGGTGCAAGTGTGCATGCTGAGTAAGATTCCTCTAATGCATGAGCGATGGGATCGTGTAGTTCGAGTGGAGGAAGTGAAATCTGAGTGTTACATTGATCTTCAATGCATATAGATGAGTGATGAGGAGCCTTGCATGTTTGAAAATTTTCCTTATCAGAAGTGAAACCAACCTTAGGACAGCTAGGGCCTGACATAACCATAAGCTCGGGCTGAAGTGCCTTGACAGTCTACGAGGTTTCGACTTCGTTGATAGATGGATCATCGTAGACTAGTGACTTATATCAATTAAAAACGAGTGAATCAACATCGTGATCGAATGATGAGGTAAAGAGATCACGACAACCAAGATTATAAAACTCAGAATGTTGGTCGGCATCCTCATGATTTGAAGAATCGCACAGAGGGGTAGATGAGAAGAAAGGATGTTCATCCTCCGCATTTTTGAAAAATATAGATGAAAAATCAAGTGGATGTCCAAAGAATGATTATTCCTCTCTGTTGTCAAATGATATACTAACATCTGGTGTGTCGTGCAAATGATCAACAATGGGTGTTTCTGTGGATAGAGATATACATGAAAAATTTGGGATGGAAGGATCACTAAGGAGGTTAGGAAAAAATAGAGGAGGTACAAATAGACAAGGATGGTCATCTACTACCAGTGGATGTTCAAGCTCCTAGTCATAATCTTCATGAATGACAGTGCATGTTGGCTGTGTAACACCAACTCCGTCGATAGATCGATCCTCGTCCAAAATAAGTGTAGAGTTTGGAACGAAAGAACACAAGATAGTGCAATTTGGAAGATGATCGGCATACAAGGACGGAGGTTGAGGTACGAAATACATGTGATAACCCAAGAGATTCCCAACCAAGCTTGCTTGAAAATTGGAAGGAGCGATGTTGGAGGATGTGATGGTTGAAAAAATGTGTGTTCATGCTCTCCCACTTCACTCTGCAATGGTGGAGTTGTTTGATGAGGGGACGACGGATTGTCACTTGTGACAACAACTGTGTCTGTCTGTGATTGCGCAACTCCATCATCGAAGTATGCTGAGCGGGGTTTTAGCTTGAACTTATTCTTGGGATTGATAGATTGGATAAGGCAATATTCAAATCTGTCCATGAGATACTGAAATTTCATCAAACTTTTTAGGGCTTCGAACATGAATAGATAGAAGCGCTCCGAAAACTCTGTAGGTGATTCGTGTGGGGCCTTCTGTTGTTTTAACAATTTTGTATCAAGTACTACAGGATCAAAATGGTGGAAAATAGATTCGATTAGATCACTGAACTGCTTGAATGAGTTTATGGAGTTATGAGGTAGTGTGCCACACCATTGTGATGGGTGGTCGCGAAGTGTGTGTGCAAGCAGCGAACAAACCTGTGTTTCTTTAAAATCTTCCATGCCCTCCATGAGAGCATGGAAGTCATCTAAGTGCTTATGCCAGGCCACTTTTCCTTCACCATCATACGTGATTTGGGACAAGTGATCCTAGAACTCCCTCTCGATGTGAAATATATGTTCATTGGACAAACATTTTGGAGGGCGAACTATAACAAACTCCATGATAGATGTGTGAAAATTCAAAACATATTATGAGGGATCAGCTTGTAATCTGGCCCTCCTTCTAGCACCAACAATGTTGATGGTGATGGACCCGCCAACATGTCAGGGGATCTCCCCGATAAGAAGTCCCAGTTAGACCTCAAACCGTTTGGTGTAGGAGTCCTAGCAGTGGGTCGTACGGTAATGCCTTGACTGTGGTTTCACATAAAGGAAAGTAAGATGTCCCTGTTGGTAGCAAGGGTGTGACAGCTGCAGTAAGTCAAGGAAGGTGCATGAGAGGTTCTAACACACTGAGGGTGAGGTGAGTGCGCCCCTTGGAAACCTGTAATAGTACTCGGCTTGGAAGGGAACTCATGAGCAAAGATGCATCAATGGTTGGAAAGCAAGATAGCGAGCAATCCAAAGTGATGGTTAAACCAATGACACGTCTGCAACAAGATTCATACAATTGCATACAAAATAGTTCATACACAAATGTGTAAGTTAAATAACATACACTGCTAAAGCAACCATAATTGTCCAACTACAATAACAACACATGCATGAAAACATGATGGCTCTATTATATTAAGAAGTGTAAGTTCCAATCATGCAATACATCCATGTCCAACCATTAGTTCCGATAACGGAACGTTACAACCACAACCGCCTGCTCCTCCAAAGAGATATACTAGCTCTGCGCAGTGGAGAAGCCAAGACGCGTTACAATATTATCCAAGCTTTCTCTAAGATACTCCTATAGAAGCTTGGCTGATCAAAATCCCTTACAATGAGTTATGAGGTACTATTTATAGCAAAGGGTGGGGTGACCCTTGACATTCCCCTTTGGGATCATTCATCGACCCTCATGACTCTTCAACTACTCTATGATTGTGACATTCAACTATTGACAATTGAACTTTCACTTGACAAGACGTTACATTACAATGCACATGTGCCCATGTGAGACAAAATGGCTTGAGCAAGCCATGCAAGACATCACTGACATTCAGACCATTGTGGTGAGACCAACTCTTTGACATGTTTGTGATGGTCGAAGGTGATGATACAATGCCAAGATTGGTTGTCAATGATGTTGTTCGTGCACTCAATGGTGACATCTTGCTGAAGCGGACTCTTGCCTTCGTTGCATCTAGGTGCACTAATATGGATCCTCTGTCCAAATGGTTTGATAGCACGCGCATGGTTGTCCTGGTGCGACTGGACTGGAAACATGTTGATGCATAGTGTCTATGTTTCTCTCCAAGCATGTGCTAGTGGTCATGTGCATCAAATTGTTGAGGTACATGTTTAGCTCAGGTCGGACTTGCTTCTTGTCTTCGCCTCGGTGAGTGTGCTGAATGGGTGGGATTGCATTCGATCGCACAATGACATGCATGATGTTGCATTCCCTTGCATATGATCAACAACACTACTCACCTTGTCTACTCCGTGTCAGGTGCTGGGATGGATCTATAACTTGTATGAGCATAGTTTCATCCATGAGTGCATGTTGTGCCCCCTGTTGTACCTGTTCCTGCTGCAACTCATTCTCTCATCTATGCAACTCCTGTTCTTCTTTGATTTGATGCTTCAACACACACAACTCCTTCTCTGTTTCGTTCTTTTCCTTCGTGCGATCTTCATGTCGCCCCGTCACCTCATAGCCCGAGTCTCCAAATTTGCTTTCATCACAAGTGGATCTGCTTGAGATTGCAACTTTCTTCTGCCTCTGTGTTGTCAGCAAACTTCCTCTTAGGTTCATTGCATCCAATATGCTGCATGCAACTGCTGTTGATGGTGCTACTTGTTGTGATGCTACTATGCCCTTGTCTATGAACAACTCGATGTCTTCGTGGGTAGGCAAGTTCATAGACACTTGATCGACTACATCCCCAAGCGTGCTCTGAATGGTGCCTTCTAATATGCTCTCCTTGACACCATTGTACTTATGCTGCTGAGAGCCAGATGAACACCTACGATACTTGGAGACATGGAAACACTCATGGCAAGCAATCTATTAGTTGAAAACCAAAATGAAATTGAGGACTGACTTGCAACATACCTATGTGACTGATCATGAAGGTTGCGCAATTTCCATCGGTAGGTTGGGAGACTGACTGCCAGAACTATGTAAGGTAGAATCCAGGCTGTTAGTAGGCTGACTGACTACCAGAACTGCACAATGCACAGTCTAGTATGGCCTGCTGAGGATTGAAACTGCGCAATGCACAATTTCAGTCAGCAGTGAAATGAAACTAGCAAACTACATTACGCAGTTTCTGGGGCCAACAAGACACTGCCTCCAAGAATTGCGCAATGCATGTCTGGAGGTCAGTTCCTGGCTAGACTTGCACAATTTCTGGAGGGAAGGAAAATCCTTCACTTCCAGAAATGCATAGTGCTAGTCGGGCAAGGCACGGCCCGAGCCAAGGCAGCCCAGTCTGACCGATGGGCGTCTGAAAACATGAGAAGTGTGAATGCATGATGAGATGAGTGCAAACAAGAGTGGGTGATCACTCATGCAAACAACAAGCGCGAGATTCAAAAAACGGGAAAGCATGCATGTGTGTGAAGCAAGTCACCGCAATGGCGACCTTTCATGCAAAACATTGTCATGCATGTGACAACAGTGAGATGCGAACAAAAACTAAAATGATGCTTCTACAAGTTAACATGCATCAAAACGACAATAAGTGCTCACTAAAATAAAGCGGACAACAATCACACAAAGCGAAACACAAAAAGCGACATAAATGCAACACAAGACATGGAAGGCAGGCTTACCCCAAAACAACTGAGTTGAATGTGTCGACGACTCCTAGATGCAATGTGGGATGTTAGAGCTGCAAGGTCGATGTGAGGAATGAGCTCTGCAGCGTCTGTTCATGAGTTTTGATAAAATCAAAGATGTGATCTGCATGCCACAAATCTAGGAACAACGACACTTGGTGGGATGTTTCTGAAATGATCCTTGCATGCAACCTCCAACTGCTAATAGTAGATCCCTGAATCAAGGGATGCATTTTCATGCTGCCTTGGGAGAAGCAACCCATGCATGCAAATCAGTTTTGCTCGGTCTTGGGGGAACCGGCCAACTCAACTGCACATGTAACAGTTTGCTCAGCTAATGTGCATTTCTGGGAGGGAGCTGGGCTGGCTTCCTAAAGGGATTACATAATTTCTGGGCAGAGTAGCTAAATGCTACCCAGAATTGTGCAGTTTATGGGTTGAGCAGTCTGATTGGGAGGAATTGCACAATTTTTCCAATGAACAATGACAGGCAGATTTGCACAATTCTGGAGCCCAATAGGCTACCAGATAGAAATTGCACAATTTATGGAGGGAAGTCTAGTTTCCCTCTAGAATTGCATAATTCCTTGAGGGGGTTGCTCAGCCTGAGGCTAGACTAGTCCGGTAAAAAAGCCTACCAGGGGGATGCAACAAGTTTTGATGGACAGGTTGTAATTCTGTAAGAAAATCATTGAAGCTTGTTTACTTGACAAGGCAAGACATGCTACTATGAAAGGTTGGTAGGGAGGCTCCAAAACAAAGCTAAGGCAAAAATTTGGAGGGTGTCTTAGTCGCTACAACACTTGGTGACACACTGGTAGAATTCCAACTCTCTGAATGGACCTTTTTTGTGAAAAGTAAGTCTAACACCTCTGGAAGTATTGTTCAGTTCTTTGTTCGTCTTGGTTTCCACACTTGCTTGATTGTAAGATGTAGCATCTACCAACATCTTGGTCGATTAACACACATTCCAAGCGAAGCCAACACCATTTTTTCGATTGGGGTTGAAGGGTATATTGGTGCACAAGCATTATAGTCGTTAGAGTCTTAGTTTCATCTCTGGTGTTGCTCCAATGCTAACAGGCCTGGACAGTACCCCGGTGGAGTCATGCAGGAACACAAGCATCACTCCGCTGTTGTCAAGCCTGGTCAGTACCTCGGTGGAGTTACTTGAATCACCTCTCTAAGTAGGAATCCTTTCTCTTCTTTTGCCTTATTCATTTTTTATTTTTTCATTTTTCACTTTTCATTTTTTTTTCATTTTCCATAACTGTGCATAACACTTATTCATTTCAGAGGCAAAAGCGAGATCCCGACTTATTGAGAGCAGAAGAATTTGTTCCTTCAGAGACGTAGTTTATTATATGCCTCTGACGTGCCTGTTAAGGTTTTCCCCCTCACCTTACTCTACTTGACTGAGCTGACAAGGGTTAACCCAAAAACAACCGACTAGAGTAGGTGACACTAGTTAGCGTGCAAGTGTTGTGTTTTCATCAATGTTCATTTCGAATAGTATGTATTTTCCATCGACCTATCATGGACTAAAAGCAACAAGTTCTTCATACAGAAGTAGGATCACAGATAACCAAGTATTGATAGCTGCACAAGGCCTCTTGTACTTTTACCCAGCTTGTTTCAAGAGTCACACATGGTTTCATGCGAAAATAACCTACAAACAAAAGAAAGCAAAGAAACAACAAAGGAAATAAGAAGAAAAAGTAAATGCGAAAGCAAAGTGAGTAAGCAAACAAACAAGAAAAGCAAGAAAGAAAACAAGCATGCAAGCAAGCAAACACTATTTCTACTCCTAAGCTAATGGTGCATGGGTCGTCTCATGTGAAGTGATACTTCTAATGTAGCCACCGGTGCATTGGTTGACCCATGTTGGTGAAAGATTGGTCCGTGAGAAACCCATTTGTGCGAACCTGCAAATGTGAAAGATACAACAGTGAAAATAGACACACTCTGAGCTTACAAGCGCACACAGAAGAAAATGAGTGAAAGCGCATGACATGCACTCTGTGGACTTATCATGATGACATGTGACACTACGTGCATATGTTAAGCATATGCACACTCTTGACTATGACATGCAAGCACACGTGACGAAGGTAGACCACTTGCGTTGCGCAAGTGTGCGTGCTGAGTAAGATTCCTCCAATGCATGAGCGATGGGATTGTGTAGTTTGAGTGGAGGAAGTGAAATCTGAGTGTTAGATTGATCCTCAATGCATACAAATGAGTGATGAGGAGCCTTGCATGTTTGAATAATTTCCTGATCAGAAGTAAAACCAACCTTAGGACAACCAGGGCCTGACATAACCATCAGCTCGGGCTAAAGTGCCTCGACAGTCTGTGGGGTTTCGACTTCATTGATAGATGGATCATCAGAGACCACTAGCTTAGATGGATTAACAACGAGTGAATCAAGATCGTGATCAGAAGATGAGGTAAAGCGATCAAAACAACCAAGATCATAAAACTCAAGATGTTGGTCGACATCCTCATGATTTGATGAATCACACGGAGGGGTAGATGAGAAGAAATAATGTTCATCCTCTGCATTTCTAGAAAAAATAGATAAAAAATCAAGTTCATGTTCAAATAATGATTGGTCCTCTCCGTTTTCAGATGATAGACTGACATTTGGTGTGTCTTACGAATGATCAACAATGGGTGCTTTCATGGATAGAGATAAACATGAAAAATCTGGGATGGAAGGATCATCAAGGCTAGGAAAAAAATGGAGGAGGTATGGATAGACAGGGAAGGTCCTTTGCTATCATTGGATGTTCAAGCTTGCAGTCATACTCTTCATGAATGATAGTGCATGTTGGTTGTGAAAAACCAACTCCGTCGATAGATCGATCCTTGTTCAAAACATGTGTAGACTCTGGAACGGAAGAACACAAGACAATGTAATCCGGAGGATGAGACGATTGAAAATATGTGTGTTCATGGTCTCCCACATCACTCTGCGATGGTGGAGCTGTTTGATGAGGGGACATCAGAGAGTCACTTGTGGTAGTGATCGTGTTCATCTGTGATTGCACAACTCCATCATCGAAGTATGTTGAGCGGGGTTTGAGCTTAAACTTCTTTTTAGGATTGAAAGATTGGATAAGGCAATATTCAAATCTGTCCATGAGATACTGAAATTTCATCACTTTTCGAGGCTTCAAACATGAATAGATGGAAGGCCCTGAAAACTCCATAGGTGATTCATGTGGGCCCTTCCGTTGTTTTAACATATTTTTATCAAGTATTCAGGATCAAAATGGTGGAAAAGATAGTCGATTAGATCGTTGAACTGCTTGAATGAGTGAAAAGAGTTATGAGTTAGTGTGCCACACCATTGTGATGGGTGGTTGCGAAGTGTGTGTGTGAGCAGCGAATAGACCTATGTTTCATTAAAATATTCCATGCCCTCCATGAGAGCATGGAAGTCATCCAAGTGCTCAGGCCAGGCCACTTCACCTTCACCGTCATACATGATTTGTGACAAGTGATCCTAGAACTCCCTCTCGATTGGAAAGATATGTCTATTGGAAAAACATTTTGGAGGGTGAACTATAACAAACTCCATGAAAGATTTGCGAAAATTCAAAACAGATGATGAGGGCTCAGCTTGTCATCTAGCCCTCCTTCTAGTGCCAAAAATTTTGATGGTGTTGGACCCACCAACATGTTAGGGGATCTCCCTGGTAAGAAGTCCCAATTAGACCTAAGACCATTTGGTGTAGGAGTCCCAACAATGGGTCGTACAGTAATGCCTTGACTGTGGTTTCGCACAGAGGCAAGTAAGATGTCCTTGTTGGTAGCAAGGGTGTGACAATTGTAGTAAGTCAAGGAAGCTACATGAGAGGTTCTAACACAATGAGGATGAGGTGAGTGAAAACCTATAATAGTACTCAGCTTGGAAGGGAACACACGAGCAAAGATGAATTACTGGTTGGGAAGAAAGATAGCAAGCAATGCAAAGTGACAGTTAAACCAACAACATGTCTGCAACAAGATTCATACAATTGCATACAAAATAGTTCATACACAAATGCGTAAGTTAAATAACATACATTACTAAAGAAACTAGAATAGTCCAACTACAATAACAACATATGCATGAAAACGTGATGGCTCTGTTATATTAAGAGGTGTAAGTTCCAGTCATACAATACATCCATGTCCAACAACTAGTTCTGATAGCAGAACGTTACAGCCACAACCACCTACTCCTCCAAAGAGATATATTAGCTTTTCACAGTGGAGAAGCCAAGGCGCGTTACAATACTGTCCAAGCTTTCTCTAAGATACTCCTACCGAAGCTTGGCTGACCAAAATCCCTTACAATGAGTTATGAGGTACTATTTATAGCAAAGGGTGGGGTAACCCTTAACATTCCCCTTTGAAACCATTCATCTACCCTCATGACTCTTCAACTACTCTATGAAAGTTACATTCAGCTATTAATATTTGAACTTCCACTTGACAAGATGTTACATTACAATGCGCATGTGCTCATGTGAGACAAAATGGCTTGAGCAAGCCATGAAAGACACCATTGACACTTGGACCGTTGTGGTGAGACCAACTCTTTGACATGCTTGTTATGGTAGAAGGTGATGAGCTGATGCCATGCTTGGTTGTTCGTGATGGTGTCTGTGCGTTCAATGGTGACATCTTGCTAAAGCGAACTCTTGCCTTTGTTGTATCCGGGTGCACTGATATGGCTCCTCTGTTCAACTCATCTGATAGCATGCACATGGTTGTCCTGGTGCGACCAGTCCATCAACATGTTGATGCATAGTGTCTACGTTGCTCTCCAAGCATGTGCTGGTGGCCATGTACATCAACTTGTCGAGGTACATGTTCAACTCCAGTCAGAATTGCTTCTTGTCTTCACCTCAGTGAGTGTGCCAAATGGGTGGGATCGCATGCGTGCGCACAATGACATGCATGCTGCTACATTCCCTTGCATGCGATCAACAACACTGCTCACCTTGTCTGCTCTGTGCCAGCTGCTTAGATGGATCTATAACTTGTATGGACGTAGTTTCATCCGTGAGTGCATGTTGTGCCCCCTATTGTACCTGTTCCTGTTGCAACTCATTCTCTCATATATGCAACTCCTATTCTTCTTTGAGTTGCTGCTTCAACACATGTAACTCCTTCTTTGTTTTGTTCTCTAGCTTTGCACAATCTTCGTGTCACACTGTCACCTCATAGCACAAGTCTCCAAAGTTTCTTTCATCACAAGTGGATCCACTTGAGCTTGCAACTTTTGTTCTACCTTTGTGTTGTCAACAAACTTACTCTTGTGTTCCATGCATCTGGTATGCTTCCTTTAGCTGTTGTTGATGGTGTTGCTTGTTGTGATGTTGTTGCCATCATATCTTGATGTCCTTGTCTACGAACAACTCACCGTCTTCGTGGGTAGGCAAGTTCATAGATACTTGATCGACTGCATCCCTAGGTGTGCTTTGAACGGTGCCTTCAACTCTGCTCTCCTGGAAACCATTGTACCTATGCTACTAAGAGGAAAATGAACACCTCCGATACCTGGAGACATAGAAATAATCATGGAAAGCAATCTGTCAGTCGAAAACCAAAACAAACTTGAAAACTGACTTGCAACATACATGTGTGACTGATCATGAAGGTTGCACAATTTCCATCGGGAGTTTGGGAGACTAACTGCCAAAACTGTGCAAGGCACAGTTTGAGCTGTCAATAGGCTGAATGACTTCTGGAATTGCGTAATGCACAGTCTAGCCTAGCCTACTAAGGATTGAAACTATGCAATGCACAATTTCAGTCAGAAGTGAAATGCAACCAGCAAACTACATTGCATAGTTTCTGGGGCCAACAGGACACTGCCTCCAACAATTGCACAATGCATACCTAGAGGTCAGTGCCTGGCTAGACTTGCACAATTTCTAGAGGGAAGGGAGAGCCTTCACTTCCAGAAATGCGCAGTGTAGCCAGGCAAGGCACGGTCCAGGCCGAGGTAGCCTAGTCCAGCCAACGCGTGACTGAAAACATGAGAAGTGTGAATGCATGATGAGATGAGTGCAAACAAGAGTGAGTGATCATTCATGCAAAAAACAAGCACATGATTCCAAAAATGGGAAAGCACGCATGTGTACAAAGTGAGTTGCCACAACAGTGACCGTTCGTGCAAAACAGTGTCATGCAAGTGACAGTAGTGAGATGCAAATGAAAACTGAAACAATGCTTCTACAAGCTAACATGCATCAAAATGACAACAAGTGCTCACTGAGATCAAGTAGACATAAATCACAAAAAGTGAAACACAAAAAGCGACAGAAATGAAAAACAAGACATGGAAGGAGGGCTTACCCCAAAACAATTGAGCTAAATCTGTCGAAGACTCTTGGATGCAATGTGAGATGTCAGAGTTGCAAGGTTGATGTGAGGAATGATCTCTGTAGCGTCTGGTTCATGAGTTTTGATAAAATCAAAGATGTGACGCACATGCCACAAATCTAGGAAGAGCAATGCTTGGTGTGAGGTTTCTAAAATGATCCTTGCATGCAACCTCCAGCTGCTGACAGTAGATCCTTGAATCAAGGGATGCCTTTGCATGTTGCCTTGGGAGAAGCAACCTATGCATGCAAATTAGATTTGCTCGGTCTCAGGTGAACTGGTCAACTCAACTGCACATGCAACAGTCTACTCAACTATGAGGAAAAAATTTCTGGGAGGGAGCTGGGTTGGTTGCCCAAAGGGATTGCACAATTTATGGGTTGAGCAGTCCTGCTGGGAGGAATTGTGCACTTTTTCCAGTGAACACTGACAGGTAGATTTGAGCAATTCTAGAGCCCACCATGCTTCCAGAAATAATTGCGCAATTTCTGGAGGGGAGGTTGGTTCCCCTCCAGAATTGTGCAATTTCATGAGGGAGCTGCTCATCCTGTAGCTGGACCAAGTCTGGTGAAATAGCCTGTGAGGGGGATGCAACAAGTTTTGATGGACAAGGTTTCATTCTGCAAGAAAATCACCGAAGCTTGTGTACTTGACAAGGCAAGACATGTTGTTGTGAAAGGTTGGTAGGGAGGCTCAATAACAAAGCTAAGGCAAAATTTTGGAGGGTGTTGTAGTTGCTACAACAGTTGGTAATCCACAAACCAACCCAATAGGTGGCTATTACCCACATGGGGGACAACCGTCATATCCTCCACCCAGAGGACAACCTTTTAGTGGATCTTATCCTATAACTAGGGGGTAACCCCCTGTCGGAAATTATCTTAATTATGCTCAATTGCCTCAAACTGGTTTTGGTCAACGTGTTATGCCTCAACCCATCGTTGGAATGCCTTACCCTAGAATGAATACAATATGGAACCCTTCGTTAAATCAACAGTCAATTCTAATTGCTTCTCAAGTGCCTTTATATCAACCTGTTCAACCTATTGGACAATCTATACAACAATTACCTTTTCAAGGTATGCCTTTTCAAGACCAACCAACTGGCCAGGTTAATCCATTGATGCCTACCCATAAACCACTTCAACATACTCTCTAGAGTACTCCTCAAACCTTGGTACAGTATGCTATAACAATGATTGTTTAGAACCCAGGTTCAAGTTCGCCTCAAACTCCCATTCCAGGAATATGGCGGGTAACTGTCCCACTTATATCACAAGTAATGGAGTAACCCCTTGTTTAGTATTTACCTCAGGTATGTGGCATTCAATCTATTCCTACAATTCTGTCATTACCCCAAACATCTATTGTACAACCTAACATCCCATATATACAAGTACCGTTTCAAGGGAAACCTTTCCAAGGTTTACCCCATAGTGAGTTTGTTCAAGGTTCACCTTTTCAAGCTCAATTTCTCCAAGGTCAACCTTTGCAAAATCAACCCTTTCAAGGATAGTTCGTTCAAGGTCAAATGGGTCAGAGTCTCCCTTTTCAAAATCAACCATACCTAGGTCATACATTTCAATAACCTATACAACCGCAATACGGTATGGCTCATCCTAGATATCGAGAAGGTATGCAAATTCCAACTGCTCAGGCTATTCCAAGATATCATGGGTATCCTCCTCCCGGTTTGGGACTCGTCCCTCAGGGTTATTAACATCCTTCTCAGGATCCTAACCACCATTTTCCCTTCATTGCAACTTTGGATTTGCTTGACCTCTCTCAGTTAACTAATGTTCCACTTCTTTATTTACCATTTTGGCCAGCTATTCCTACTAAGTTGCCCAATGATATTCCTAAGTTTGAAGGTTAGTGAGGAAAAGATCCATCCAACCATGTTATGACCTATCATATTTGGTGCACATCCAACTCATTAATCAATTATTATATTAGACTACGACTTTTTCAATAGACCTTAACCATTTCAGCAGCCAAATGGTATGTAGAATTGCCGCATGCTTCCTTCAACATATTTAATGCCCTTGCTACAACTTTTTTGACCCATTTTTAGTTGTCCGTTTGATATGATAATGGAACCAAACTTTTAGCTTCTTTAAAGTAGTCAATGTAAACCCATATCTCATATCACATTCATGAATGTAGACGAAGACGTCGTCTAGTTAAAGTGTACATTCCAAACCAGATTTTGGCCTAATGGTTCATAAAATATCTTTACCAGTAATAACTGAAGATGTGGCCAAAGGAGGTGTTGTAACTGAAGGGCAAGTAATTTCTCGTGCTCAATACCTTGATCTTGTTTATACTCAGTCTGGTACTTTGAAAAGATCCCAAATTTACCTCGACCTGGTCAAACTAATCCAGCCCTTACAGGGTCACATTCCACAGATGGCATGATTGGTTCTATGAGCCAAAAGTCTAAGAACAAAAAGAAAAATTCTAAGTAACTCAGATTTCAGCTCTATCTGATTCACCTGAAGAAGATACTTCTCTCGAAATTACTTCGTAAATTAACTCTGTAGAGTCATCTATCGACAAGGGTAAGCAATCTGGAAATAAGAAAAAGGGAAAAGGAAAAGTTAAACAATACACTCATTCTAAGGAAAAATCAAACAAGAATGAACCATCTGATGAAAAGAAGAAACCTCGTTATCCTTGCCTAATTTGTGATGAAGATCATTACACCAAGGAATGCCCACATCGTGCCGAAGTTTTTAAATTTATCAAAAGTTCACCCAGTCCTGTTGTTTTGAAGGATCATTTTTCTCCCCAAGATAGTAAAATGGTTTCTCATGACCAATGCTCCTCATCCGCATCGACAGATATCATGATGATGTCTTTCTAATATATGGTAGCAACGAGATTCAAAGATTACACGTCAAAGACACTTGTTGAAGATGGAGATGACACCAATCCAGCTAGTCAAACTACCACATCTACTCCTTCTTTTGAACCATTTCATATTGAAAAGCCAAACCCTTATATGATAAGTATTATTCCTCCTAAGGGTATGCTTCGAAAATTAGCCTTTAATCCTCATGCTAGGGCTTCTCAGAACTATAACATTGTCGAAGATTTGGTTATGTCACCTTCAGCAATGTCGGCTCTTGAAGTGTTGTAGACTTCCAGCACAAAGGAAGTTATTATTATCATCCATAGGAGCAGTAGAACCTCATGACTCTAATTTTATTGTTTTCTATCTCGAAAATCATGTCTCATGTCTCTTGCATCAACTCACTTTTCAGAAACCAGTTCTTGTCAAAACTCGACGAGTTTTTTGAATAGCGATTGACAAAGGAGCATCGACGTGTATTATGTCCATTTCCTATTGGAAATATTTCGGTTCTTCAACAATCAATCAATCTCCCAAGACTTCGAAAGCCTTTGATGGAAGAGGTTTTCGTCGTATGGAATTTTAAATGATTTGCCAATTGAATTAGAGGGAAAAATGGTTGCAATAGATGTTGAGGTTGTTGATGCTCAACTTGACTATAACCTTTTGCTTGGTTGGAGTTGGACTTATGCCATGGCGACAATAGTCTCGTCATATTTTAGGATGATCATGTTTCTTCATAAAGGAAGAATTGTGAAAGTAGACCAATTTTTCCACTATACCTCAGACCCTAATTCCACTGGTAATGTGCCTTTTGTTGGAAAATAAATGACTCCATATGAAGAAGTTGGTGTTGGTATTCTCAAAGACTCTTCTTTGATGGGAACTTTAGCATTCCCTCCACCCAATTTCCCTCATAATGATGCCCAGATTAACATGATTACATCAAGTACTTTTGAATCAGGAGATCCGTGGAAAGTACCTTCAGAATCAGAAATGATCTTATATGGAAATGAAATGCCCCATAGCCATTTTGAGTTAGCCTATGAGGAAATTCAGTCCTTTTACAACTCATCAACACTTGAAGACAATTGAATGAATACGATTATTGATGAATATTCTTATTTGTCACGCTTGGAACAATCTCTATGCTTGATCCTTTTAACATATATTTTTTAACTGATGAAGGGACTATCGAAGTTATTAACTGATGAAGGGACTCATCATCATTCAACCTTCTTTCCATCCTTTGACAAAATTGAGAATAATTTTCATCTATGTTTTCACTTGAGACCCTTAGTGATCCTCAATGTCCAAGATCTACCCTTTCTTGCAGTTCTGAATAGAATTTAGGGAACATATCAGTGACAATACCCATAGATATCTCAGTGAAACCTGGGATAACTAACAATATTCATATAGGAGTTTCTTTTTCTTTAGAAGAGATTCAAACTTACAAAGCCCTATTTCAGGAATTCTACAATATCTTTGCTTAGCCATACAAGGAAATGTCAGGAATCGACCCTAGCATAGTTGTACACGAAATAAAAACTTATTTGGATGCTAAGCCCTTTAGACAACGATTATGTCCTATACATCCACGAAAAGTTGCCTCTATCAATATTGAGGTTGAAAAATTGTTCAAAGTGAGATTCATTTACCTCGTTCTTTTGACTGATTAGGTATCAAATATTGTGCCCGTTAATAAAAAACAAGGAACTATTCGATTATGTGTTGATTCCTGAGATATTAATAAAGCTTGTCCCAAGGACAATTATCCAACTCTGTATATCAACCAAATTGTTGATTATTGTGCCGTGAATGAAATTTTTTCATTCATGGATGGATTTTATAGCTACAATCAGATAAACATACTCCCTATTGATCAATACAAAACCACATTTATATGCCCATGGGGAACTTTTGCTTATCGCAAACTCCCATTTGGTCTGAAAAATGTTGGCGCAACTTTTCAGTGAGCCATGTTTTATGCATTCCACGATATCAAGAATATTTTTCAACCTTATTTAGATGACCTGCCATCTCATTCAATGAAAAGGCAAGATCACCCATTGCACTTAAAATCAATTTTCATTAGGTGTAGGCACTAGAATATTTGCTTGAATTCGCACAAATGTGTTTTTTGTGTGCAATTAGGCTAGCTTCTAGGTTTCATCATTTCGAAAGAAGGCATTCATGTCAACCCCCTCAAGGTAGAGGAAATTCTGAATTTGCTTGTTCCTTCTAAACTTACTCAACTCTAACGTTTGCAAGGGAAAGATTTTTTTTTTTGCGTAGATTCATCCACAATTATATCGAACTAACTCAAGGTTTTACTCAACTGTTGAAAAAGGGCATTCCATTTCTCTTGGATGAGCTTGTTGATAAATCTTTTGATGCATTAAAACATGCACTGAGTAATGCGCCATTACTGCATCCACCCGATTATCATCGAGATTACTTTTTGTACTTAGCCGCATCTGATCCCACCATTGGCATGGTGTTAGTCCAAGAGGATGATTCTAGCAGCGAACATGTGATTTACTATTTGAGTAGAAGTCTCACTAAAACTGAGATTAAATACGCACATGTGGAGAAGCTAACCTTGGCAGCTGTACAAGTTTTTCAATGATTCTGTCACTATATACTTCTCCGAAGAACAACTGTCATTTCATATTGCAACTATGTGATGTATATTCTCACTAAAGAATTGCTAAGGGGCAAATACTCGAAGTGGATAGTTATATTACAAGAGTTTGATTTGGAATTTGAAAAATCCAAATCAAAGAAATCTTTGATTTCCGCCGAACTATTGTGTGACTTTCCTCATACTTATATAGCAACTATAGAAGAATATTCTTTTGTTGACAAATCTCTCTTTCTTATTAGTATGTCAGATTTGTGGTATGAATATATCATTATATATCTCCAAACACAAACTTCTAGGCACGAGTTATCCAAAACTAATCATCGTCGAATCCGATACGAATCCCAACAATACAATATTATTGGTGACACTCTTTACCATCGCAGTATCGATTCTATATTTCAATGTTGTTTGAATCTCCAAGAGGCCGAAAAAACATTAAATGACTGCCACTGTAGAGCATGTGGCGCTCACATGTCTAGGTATGCTACTGCCCAAAAGATATTACGTGTTGGTTATTTTTTGCCGTCAATGTATAAAGATTTCATTACTATAGTCCACAAATTCCATCATTGCCAAATCTATGATCACAAATTGCAATCACTTCCAGCTCCTCTTCACCCTATTATAGCTGTCAGTCCTTTTGCCAAATGGGGCATCGACTTCGTCACCTGTAACCCTCACTCAGTTGGGGGCATGGGTATATTATCCTTGCAGTCGATTACTTTATGAAATGGGCTAAGACAATGCCTACATATAGATACAATGGAAAAATTGTTGTAGTTTTCATTTTCAATCATGTGATTGCTTGGTTTGGTGTCCCATGAGCTATTGTTACAGACCATGGTAGTCATTTTTGTAACTTTATGATCGTCGAACTATCTGCACAACTTGGCCTACGCCATGATAGCTCTACTCCATACTATCCACAAGCTAATGGTCAGGTTGAAGTTGTCAATAAAGTTTTAACCAATATGATTAAACAGATAGTTGGTATTCATAAAGGAATTGGAATTCTATGCTCTTTTCCGCACTATGGGCTTACCATACTACTACAAAAACATCGACCGGTTTTACTCCCTTCCAACTTGTTTATGGTTTGGAAGCAGTATTATCCATTGAATGTGAAATCTCATCCCTAAAGCTAGCTATCGAATTATTACTTACTACCTCTGCAGACGAAGAATGCTTTGTACATTTAGCACATTTAGATGAAAATCATTGTGATGATGCACTAGCTAGTGAGGCTCATAAAAAATGTGTCAAAGCTCAATTTGATCAAAACGTTAATCCTTGTTCATATTCATAAGGTGACCTAGTCTTGGTTTATGATCAAGCTCATGACAAATTAGGCGCAGGAAAGTTTGAACCCATGTGGCATGGCCCTTACATCATAAAACGTGTATTAGCTAAAGCAGCCTATGAGCTAGTTGATTATGATGGTATTAAATAATTCAGACTTCTGTGATCCATAATCTTGTTTGCGAGAATATAAAGAAATATTATGCATAAAGTTTTGTTGGATATTTGTACATTATTTACCATTTTTTAGGTATGTGTGATAGTTAGTGTTTTTCACATTTTCTAGTACTTCCATTGTTTATCTCATTTTTACACTTGATTTGCAGATGTCAACATTCCCTCAGACTTACATTGGCTTTGTTGATGGTGCTTGTCATAGTACTCAGAATTTATCTTCTACAACCTGGGTTATCTATTCACCCAGTGATGAGCTAGTCTCTATTCATGGAATATGTCTCAGTCAAACAACAAACAACATAGTGGAATATAGTGCAGTCATTCAACTATTAGTTGATTCCATCACATTTGGTATCTGATGTTTGACCGTTAGGTTAGATTCGCAGCTCGTGGTATTACATTTAAATGATGTCTATACAGTAATAAGTCCAACAATGTTAAGAGTGTTTTTATGGGTCCATCTTTTGGAAAGGAAATTTGATTATATCAAATATCAACACATTTTCGAGATATTTAAACACATTAATAGATGCATTGGCGAATCATGTGTTAAATAGACATTTGCAACATTTGTAAATTAAGAGCAATATTTATTCATATATTGATTAGGATAAATAATAGGAAAAAGTAGTAGTTTTTCCGTGTGTCTACAAAATATGTCATCCGAGGATATAAGTCCCTGTGGCCTTTTATTTTCTGAATATGCTAACACCAAAAATCAAAATGTGGTCCTAGAAACTAGAATAACTACGCATGATGATGCTCATGATGACAAACGATAACACGAGCAACTCAACGCCACAAATGTCTAAGAGGCCTCGGAACCCCAACTACATGTCTTTGATAGGCGCGAGGAATGTCATATGTCCCAGTCTCTGGGATGTTCAAAGTCAACCTCTCAAGGTTGTGTTCCAGCTCTGTCAGGATATCCTTTGCCTTTGGGTTAGCTACTACAGCTACTATAGGTTGCTCACCTTGTCTATCAAATCGTCTTAGCCCTGCTAGTCGGGTTGGGACCATGTCTGCACATGCATTTTAGATAATGAGCCTTTGAAGACAAAAAACACATAAAATTTTAAAATTTTGGAAATATGTCAAAATGCAAAATTCTCACCTAGATCACTGCATTGAGTTCCAGCTGGAAGTGGGATATCAGGATCACCTCTGTAATCCATCCCGGCATACGGAAATTCCTCAATTCGAACAATGTGCTAGCCTAACCAGTCAAAAAACTTTTGCATTATACCTCACTACTTGTCCATCACCTCCATGGCATGCCATCAGTGCAACCCACCTCATCATGTGTGGATCCGTAGGACCCCCCTCATCTGTTAGAATCTCTTGTGGCTAGAGAATAGGAATCTTCTCTAGGGAAAAAGCAACAAGAATGGCACCATAACCAAAATTCTTCAGTTTTCCATTCTTGCATCTAGTCAACTATCCCTTCCATGACCGTTTGCATCTGTGCCCGTGTGGCTAAATGAAGGGCAGCGCTGCCACACAGTTTGCAAACAGTAAAAGTAATGGTCCTCAGGGGCAAGAGATCAATGGTATGAATATAAATTCTCCCATCCTTGGGTTGTGGACCCCTGCAAAAGCGTCATAGATACCCATCAGTAGTATCTCCTCCCGCCCTCTGCCTGAATAATGAAATATCGACACCCTGATGAGACAACCCAATCAATAAATAGATGTCATCGGTATCAATGGTAACGTGATGATCGACAATCACTCAACATTGTTCCTAGACATTCCAGGTTCTTACCAGCCATGTCATCAGATCTACCTGAGCTTTCATCCCAGGAATGAGCTAATATTTCAGGAGGCCACAAGTCTTGAGAGCCCGCATGGTGGTTGGATTTGCCAAAGCTTCCAAATCATTGGCGTCATGCTCTCTTTCCCTCCACTCCATCTTGAGCAATCAAATGACCTGAAATGACCATTTTAAAAGGATTAGAATCATTTTGGAAACCCATCTCATGTTTTTTTGGCGCACAACTTGTTTAAAAATAAACCCTTGGTGCCTGCGCAACCTCCGTTTTACGGATAGGGCGTAGATGCATGGATTTTTCCAATAAAATTCTGTGCAAGCTGTGATTTTCAGTATGGAAAATTTCATCGGCTTACACAGGACTGACTAAAAAGAAACAACGCATGGCCGAGGGCACATTTTTAAACATAGCTTTTCCCCCAAAAAATAAATGGAATCTTAAAATCAAAATTTAAACAGATGAAAAGCTAAGGAGGGATATTCTACCTAGAATAAGCGGTGCGCGATTTCATCCACTGGTTAGCTCGGAAACAATCCTGGAAGTCTGGGGGTAAAAACTCCTCTCTCTGCTCTCAAATGGTAAAAATGCAAATGGTGAAAATAATTTACCATTCCCACTTTTATAAGTTTTTTGGAGCTAAAAATATTATTTTTTATATTTAAAACCTTTTAAGAGGGAAAATGATGTTTTTGAGCAATTATGACGAGTTATTGAGTTTAAATGTGCAGGATAGGTTACAGAGCGAGGATGAATCATTTTGACTATTTAGCAGACTTTTATCCCTTTTCAAGCTCTTAAAAAATTTCGAAAAGCAAAAATCATGGAGTTCTCTTTTAAGCCCTTATCGAACTCCTTCATAACGAAAAGATTGTCAAGTACTTGCTTGTTCGAGCTCGTAAAAGTATATGAACAACTGTCCACTCAGTATAATTTTACCCCTTTTACAGACTAAGTTAGCACTATGTATGAAAAAGGTATGCATTGACCGAACATGGTCAATAGAGTTTGCTCCTATATTATTTTATCCTTTTTCAGACCTGAGAGACTAAAACTTACGAAAAAGAACCTGATGGAGTCTACTTATGTTTTTCTTCTAACTCTCTAAAACTGAAAAACACTGAGCTTTACTTTCTCTGGGCTTGTTAAAATTTTACGGTAAAAGAACTGAATGAGTTTCCTTTTTGTGTATTTTTCAAACTCTTAAAAGAAAACGACGTCAATTTACTCCTTCACTGGACTCATAAAAACTAAACAGTATAGGACCTGTTAAGCATAACATAACCAAACCATTCCTTCTTAGGGTTCGTTAAAAATACTTTGATGGACTCATCCGAAGGATGAGCTTACAATCCAAGAATATGTTATCCTCCTCAAGCTTGTAAAAAATAAAGAGGTACTTCCCAGTAATGGTGGGGTAAAATTGGGAAAAGGTGTCTGTTTTACATTTTCATTTTTTAAAAAGGTAGCAAGTCGTTCTTGAACATGGCACTCCGTCACACTCATGTTCGGGTTGGGAAATTCATTTGTCTTACAATTAATTGAGCCTAATTTGAAAGTATTCATTGTTTTTTATATAATCGTTAAGTCAAATGCTATCAAGTCAATTGTCGTGCCATTATGTGTTCAAAAGAAGTTCAACCTCTATTTAAAACCCCTTTGCAAATTCTAGCATTCATTCGCGTCGGCCATCCTTGAGTCAATCCTTGCAAACTATTTTGAAAACTTAACATTATGTTTCGTGTCGTAGGCTTTCCTATGACCGGTCCTATTGACTTCATCTCATTATCTATGAATTTGATCTACAAACCCTTAGTACCTTGAAGCCTGCATGCCTTAATGGCAGGTTTCTCACTTTCGATGACGGTTCTCATCATTAGTCTTCGATTAAACGATTCTATGAGCATTCAATTTCAGATCACCTATTCACACTTCATAGATTGTACTGGAAGTACCTTGAGAACCATTGTCATTATTGGTGGTTTCTCTCGCGCTTGTTAACAGTTCACATCATTCACTGGTAATCAAGCGATTTTTTCCATGTCTGAATTTGAAACATTCACTCACATGGTTAGATTCGTACTGTGGATCGAGAGATGGAGATCAAGACCCTGGATCTAGTTTCATCAATCTAGGTTGTGAGGAAATTTTATATTCATGATTATGTAGATAGATGGTTGCGACCATGTTGTGTCTACCATCTATATGATTTTGGTTTTTCCATGCTTGTTAATTAAGTTTTTTTTACTCTGAGTATGGGAATGCCTACCTCAAAGATGATTTTTGATATATATTTGCATTGTAATCCTTGAATGTTCCCTGCAGGTTTTTGACCATTTAGGGAATTTTGAAGTCTAAAATGGGCCTCCTAAGAAAAATGTACAACCAAAATAAACTTTATAAGAACCGAAAGGATTAAGGATGATAATGTCAACCATGGGGGATGATTCACCATTTTTGGAGCAAAAAAGCAAAAAAATTTAAAAAATAATAAAATAATAAAACTACTTTTTCAACTTATCTCGCTAAGGTTTTACTCAAATTTCGAGTGGGCGTACTTGTTGGATGCAAAATTTAATTCCTCATCCAAGGAGTACCCATGTTGCATACTTTTAATGGACCCTGCTACACGAAAAATGAGAAATACATGAAAAAACCTGATTGCAATCACGTTTTTCATGTTTTTCTCATTTATCATGTAGAAATTTCCATCGAAAGTATGCAACATGGGTACTTCATGGATGAGAAATCAAATTTTGCATCCAACGAGTGTTTCCGCTGAAAATTTTAGGAAACCCATAGGGATATAAGTTGAAAATATGAGCTGAAAAAATAGTTTTTTCTTTTTCTCTCTAAAATTTAATGATGTAATCTAATATTATTTTATTACCCATTTTAGACCTCAAAAATCCCCTAACGCATTTCCTCTGATCCGATCCTTGGAATGATAAAGCGCTTCAATATTTTAAACTTATTTTACAGACTTTGCACTTTAGAGGCAATCTATTACATGTCAATTTGTCACCATGACACTTGATCAGTTTATGGGTCTTTTTACCATCCGTGAACATGTTTGAACCAACTCCGTCAAAAGTCAAACAACCCAAAATATCTTGAAGTATATGAGAAATTTGGGGAAAATAGATGTCACGCCTTGTTAAGTTCCACCTGCGATGATTTTTCTAGATTTTCCCACGCATTCACCAGAATTAACTCTGAGAACAGAGTAGAGTTGCGCTCTGTCTGCGACTCTAAGACCGCACAAGCGAATTCAAGAAGGTAAAAATAAAAAGTAAACATAGTTGGTCGAATATTTTCCAACTAAAAGCTTCCAAGTGATGACTATTCGAACTATAACCCTCAGATGATGCATCTTAATCCCTTTTCTCATGGTAACCTAATCCTTCAATTAAGGAGTCTCATCCTCCTCTTTTTGGTCTGAAACTTATTCCTCTTGGCCTATAAAATGACTAGAGGGTAGAGGGATTGAGGAGGTCAGAACTCAAAAAAGACAAACTTATGTTGTTAGTTTGAGATTGAAAATCTTATCATCTAAGAATGAGATTGAAGGCATTTGGGAGGGACCTCACGGCATCAAGGCAAAGGTTGTAAGGCTTCTCTTAATCTTTGATTAATACAAATGAACACTTTCTCCCATTGATTTGTCTTATTGGAGTAATGAATGGTTTACAATTGTTTATAATGTTTATTAAGGAAAATTAAATTCCTAATCTCCTTGATCATTAGGTTAAGTTGTCTGGATTATTATATCGCATGTGCTTTTGGTCCTTTTATGGTCGATGTTTGCAGGTCTTATCGAGCATTAAAGAGTTGCATCGAATCACAACAAGGTATCTTCATCAAGCATTTCGTGAAATAGGTAATAGGCTCATCCATTAGCTTTAATTCTTATAATTCAAACAAGTTCGACTTAGGGAAAGGGTCAGTTCAATTGTCTTGCTTGTTTCTAGTTTCGTCAATGATCTAGGGATATCGCTCTTGTCGGCAAGAGGGATTTGTCCGGTGTAACACTGTGAGCATGTGGTGTCGTGTACATGAGGTACAAGTGGCGCTGTGTCCAGGTGGTGTTGTGTACATGTGGCATTGTGTACATGTCGTGCATGTGGTACTGTGTACATGTGGTATTGTGTACACGTTGTACAAGTGGTACGATGTACATGTGGCGTTGTGTACATGTTGTGCAAGTGGTGTCGTGTACATGTGATGCTGAAAACACGTTGTGCAGGTGGTGCTTTATACATGTGGTACTATGTACGTGTTGCACATATGGAATTGGTGCACATGTGGTATTGTGTGCGTGTCGTACATGTTGTGTTGAGTACATGTGATATTATGTATGTGTATTGTGTAGTTGTGGTATCATGACATGTGTAATCATTGTGTTGTACTTTGTGTAGTACATGTATTTTGTTTTGTTGTACGTTAGGTGTAGGTACATGTATTGTGTGGCATTGTACATCCGATATAGATGTACGAGTTGTGTTGTATATCGGGTGTATGTGTATACATTTGTGCTGCTGCACATTGTGTGCAGATGCATGTCTTATGATGTACATTGTGTACATATACATTTTGTGTTGTGTTGTAAATGGGTGCAGGCGTATGTATTGTGTTGTATGTTAGGTGTAGATGCATTTATTGCATGGTGTGGTATGTCGTGTGTGGTTGTATGTGTGGGATGTACACTATGTGTGTGTGCATATGGTTGAGGAGAAGGCATTGGGTGCTTGTCGGGTGCGGCAACCAATCCAAATTGTGAACGAAATAAGGACAAATGTGGAAGCCAAGGATTGATTAAAGGATAAGTATCAATATTTTATTTCAGTTTTATTATGCATGTGATTTATGATTCTGATCTATGATGATTACATGTGAACTATGATTCTGGTTTATGATGGTTACATGTGATTTAGGATTTTGATCTATGATGGTTGTGTTTCAAGCTATCCTGATGTGATATGTTATACATGATGATTTGGTCAAAGATGGTAGTTTGACTTGTTGTGACAGGAAGCGAATAGGATTGCAAGTGTACCTTATTAATAGCAACTAAATAGGTATGATTTGAAGTTATTTCAATTTATTTTGAATCTAATGGAAGTTATGTGCTTGGTACAGTAAGCACGAAAATTCTTAGTTGCATGGTTGAAATCAACTGCAAGAATTAGCAACAACAATGAAAGAAATTGGAATAGGCAACAATATGCTGGTAAAGCACTTCAGGAGCAGGGCCATTGTGGAACATTGGTACCCAATAGTGTCCATTGATTTCCATGAACATGTTATGACAGTTATGATGGTTTTGAGGCAGGGATATGCCTTATTTTTTTTGTATCTTCCGATGCGAGGAAGCCTTGCCAAGGGATGGATTGCCCAGGATGGGGTTGCCAACGAAACTTGGAAGGTGAGTGACTGCACGGAAGGGGTGATCAAAGTGCCCGAGGGACTGTGTAGTAGAGGAGGGAAGGTCGAGGATGGATTTTTTTCAGTCATTAGCATTTCCATATGGAATCATATGCACATTGGGAGTGCACCCTGGAATAATGAGTCAGTAACTATTCACTAAGAGTACAAGTGGCGCTGCATTGTAGTGTTGGAAATTGGATGCATATTTGAATTTGTAGTGAATTATAGACTTCCTAGGAAGGAGGTGAATCCTGGTATTACTTTGAGGGTGGAGGTGTGAGCCTCTCGATTCCCTTGTTGCGGATGCAGGTACCATATCCTTTTATTTGTTGGTTAAGCAAATGTGCATATGTGTATATGTGTGTATTATTGTAAATACTATATGGAGATGGATTTATAACTCTCCATAGATAGTATGGTTATGTACTGGTTGAAGCAAATGTGTATGTGTATATGTGGTCAGTGTAAATACCATAATGATATGTATTATAAAGCTCTAGTAAATGGTATATTGGTCATCTTTCAACAATGGTCATTGTAAATATTGCAATCAATGCAATGAGTTGTGTTATAAAGCTCCATTGGTAGTATGTTTTGTTTTCAGCAGTCTTATTGGTTATTGGTGTCATTGAACATCGAGGATGGTGTTCCCCCAAGGGGGAGGGTTTTGTAACAACCCTGGTGAAAATTCCACGTAAAAAATATATAAGGCCACGGTTGATGGGACATGTATTCCAAGCTAAATGGTGGGGGAAACATCCTAGTGAGTGTTGATTCGATTTATTATGGCTAAGGAATTCACAAAGGAAATGGCTAAGGTTTTGGAAAGGCATGAAGTATTAATTGGCATTTATTTATGAAAATAATGAAAATTAGGAGAAAAAGGAGGTGAAAGGTCACAGGTTGCATGTCAGGAGGAAAATGAAGGAAAATAATGGAAAATGAAGAAAATAGAGGCCTCATTCGAGAATGAAACCTTGACAATACTAATGTGTTGAGGCATCAATGCTTCATGGTGAACCTCAGATAAGTATGAGACCCCTATGCTCAGATCTGTTATTTACACCTGTAGGTTGCATATTTACTAAGTGTTTGACAAAATGCATGTCATGGCTAGTAGGGGTCCAGTCAAGGTTTCATTCAAGAATTTGCTTTAGTACTATCATTTCCATGTTATTTTACTGTTCTGAAGGTGTCATGAAATTTTGGGCATTGACCTGGGTTCTGGGCCTAGAAAAGTGGCTCAAAACTCAGGGATGTTGGCATAGCACTGACAAATTTAGTCTCTGGACACTAGCGAGCAAGCCCCTAAGAGCGGCTTTGGGTTTCTAGACGATGTCATGCCTATAACATGAGAGCAACTGAGGCTTAAGTTGTCCAAAAGTTCAATGGGACCCAAGGGAAAGTTGTC
>APFE031753815.1:164818-182763 GCA_000404065.3 Pinus taeda
CTATTGGAGGTTGCCCCCTCGAAGAGGCAAGTGAACATTACTCTCTGAATAATAAAATCATTGCTATTCTGTGTTCTGGGTATCTTTTCTTCGCATATTCTTTATTTGGGTATCATTTGCAGGTTAAAGAGCATAACATTCTTCTTCGTGCCATGAAAATAAAAATCATACTGCAAGTAAGAACAAGAAACAATATGGTCATAATAATTCTAATGTTAAAATATTTAGGGAATCCATTCAATGAGTCACTAATTATTGAAGTCTTAATAGACCTAAGAAAATTGGGTGACTACATTTTCTTTGGTACCACCTTTTGATTTATCTAGTTTCTATTTGGAATTTTGAACTAACTCGCAAGCTCCTAGAATTTGATTTTGATGTGTTAACATGTTCTTCCCCCCCATCAACTTGTTTCATACTTTGTTTATTTCTATCTCCAAGCGTTTAAATGTAGAATCACATTTATCATCGATTATTTTACCTTGGGATCCAACGTTCGATCAAATTTCCATATGTTAGCCATGAAATTCTCTATTCTCAAACCTCTTCTTAGCCTATCTCAATACATTGACTTATTTATTCTCTAACTCATCGTTGATTATCCACATGTAGGTTCAACAAGGTTTCCCATATTAGCCTCTCCTTAAGTGCATTATGATATTTGGTAAGCCTTTTCCTAGGCTTCTCACTAGTTATCCACATGTATGGTCGACAATGCTTCTATTATTAAATTTTCCTTCACCATCCTGAATGTCTATCCTCTGATTATATCATTCCTGACTTCCCGCTAGTCATCCATGTGTATGGCTAGCATCACCCCTTTATTGTAATGTTCATCCTTGTGCACATCATTTATTGTTAAACAAGTTGTTTCTCTAATTCTTCGCTAGTCATCCACATGTATGGTTGGCATAGCCCTCTATTGTTCACCCATGTGCACATCAATTATCTTTAGACAATCCATTTATCTTACTGTCCATTAGTCATCCACATGTTTATCTTGCAACATTTTCACTGTCAATCAATCCTATATTTCTCGTAGTAATCCACCATTATTATTTGTCTAATGTTTTACCAATCGTCCATGTGTATGCATGGTGGTTTTTATAATATTAGAGTTCCCTAAGTAATGTTCCACTCTTCCATATCTAATATCTCGATTCCCTAACCCAATTATCAATTAACATGTGTCAATGATGTGTGGCATGTCATTTTCCGCTTCGACCTCGACCTCCTTTGTATCCTCTCCCTTAGGTGAATTAATTTATCTTCTTACTATCCATGTGCCTGAATAGCACTTCACCGGTCTTCTAAACTTCTTAATATGTAACAATGACTTCTACTTTCCTTCACAGTTATTGTTCCTTGGTTCCCCATATGTGTGTCCTTGCAATGTGGCATAGTGATGCCATCCTCATGCCCTTGGCCTATTAATGATATTACACTTCACTCCCTTTCTCAAACTCATGTAATCTATCTTTGTCCTATATCCTAGAATAAATGTGTCCTTGTCTTTCCTACCAAACGATGTAATAATGTAAGCCCCACATCAATTAGGCAACCTGAAGAACAAAATCTTAGAAATAGAAAGTCATTACTTGGCTCACTCTCATTTAGGTTATAACCCATGCATTAGATAGTCCCTTAGAGTGAGATGACCTTACAAGTAATTGAAAGGGTTGAAAAACCATACCAAGCACATTTATGGAAGTGAACAATAGCACAATCAGATCCCTATACACATCTTAAGGTAAGATTCAAAGAATTAAGAAGTGTCAAAATTCAGATCTCCATTCAAGATAAGAAGTTTATGGTGAATACATGTTAGGGATAGGAGATATAAATTAAGATGTACCCCTAAAGCCAAAATTCTACCTTATAATTATCCATTAGCTTATGCAATATCTCATTACTTGCCCTCCAGAGTTCTTATATATTTGTAGGGATACTCCCAATATATCCACCTTCTCTAAATCTACAAAGTTTCCCCTGAATATGCCAAGTCGTCATTGGAGGGCGACATCCAACCTAAATCTTATCTTGGGTAAGCCCAAAAACAAGCTTAATTGGTGGTGATGGTGCTTCAAGAAGATAAGAATAAATGGGAAAAAGTGGAAGGACAATTATGTACTCATAGATAAGGTAACAAGATATGGGAGATTATCACCTTACCTTAGGTTAGAAGATCCACTTTTTTATCAAAAAGGAAGCGTATAAGGGAATTTGAACAATAGTAGTTAAGACAAAACTCATGTTTTAAGGAGAAGTTGGTTTATTATGGGTTTAACACACATCTTTAATAGGAAAAAGACATGCACTCAAGTATAAATAATGATGCCTACGAGTGCACTTTACCTGAGACATTTCCTAAATACTATTGCAGAAAAGAGGAAATACATGCTCACCAAGCCTTAGGAATTTATGAGAAATCATTATTTTAAGAAATATTCCTTCAAGAGGTATCTTGAGTCAGTTGTGAACCTTTATATTGCATGTCCCCAACTCTAGAATTCCATACAAAGATTAAACTCTTATGATTGTTTTTCAATAGATTTAAACTCAAAGAAACTCAGGTGGTGGATCAAACAAACAAAAGCAATTGAGCAAAAGAAATTTGAATAAGCAAAGGAAAGAAAAAACAAGGAGTGGGGGAGAATGACAACTGAAGGGTGGAGCATAGATAGGTATTCCAATTCCAATAATGGAAGAGTCCATTAATAGATGTGTTTCAACAAGGTGACAAACCAAGAATTTGAGCTCACCACTCGAAGTGTGGTGAAATATGAATCAATGGCATATCATATGTGTTTTTTCATGCGTAATCAATATAACTAATCTAAAGGAGCTAGGAATGCTAGTTGTCTAACACGTGCATCACAATAGCCCCACTTTTGCTTAGCCAGACAAGGTGGTTCCTAATACTTGCATGTCAGATATGGGAACCAAGTTTAATTTCTTGATTAAGCCACCCTCAAACTCATCATTTGGGGGGGGGGGGGGGATTTTGGTAATTTTATAAATATGGGATGTGTCCTAGGGACAAGGGCTTGGGAAATTTTGTATTCAAGGGAGACTAATATTACTATAAAAACTATTTATGCTCAATGTTTAATATTGAGAAGCCAATTTCCTAGCCAAGATTTTGCGAAGAAATTATGTCTCTTTTGGACTATTATGGGAAAAGAATGTTTTCTTTTGTAATTTACATTAGCTCATATTTTCTATTTCTTAACTTAATTAGATTAGTTTCGTCGCTTAAGAGATTTGCATGTTCTTTGGACTATTGTATGGGAACTAATTTCTTTTGCATCTTATATATTAGATGTATCTCTTGTTTTTTATTCAAATTGCTCCTTAAGTTCTACATGAGGACTATTCAAAACTCTAAATTCAATAGATTCATGCAATAAGAATTTGTGTTTGGACGGGCTATTCTATACAGTTGCATATTCTTTCGCACTTTACATTAGCTACACATTTCTTTATTAGCTTAGTGTAGCATTATTTCCATTTATTCCGTCAAAGAAGAGTAATGTTATGTTTTTGAAATTAATATATATTTCTACATTATCATTCAATGGATTTGGACTATTCTTGTTTACTAATTTGTATCTTTCTTTTACTTTACTCTTTTATGGACTAGTAATTTAATTGTGCTTTAGTAAATCTGGATTGTCATGTTTGTTGAATGATGAATCCTCTATCTCATAGTTCATATGATAGTTTTTTGGGCATTTTTTTTTTTTTCCTTTAGTTAATTGAAATCGTTTCCCATTGTTAATGCCCATCCAAACTTGTTTTTATGCCATATAATACGAAGAATTGACCTATCCAAAATAGTGGAGAGCCTAATTAGGCCTCTCTTCTAGGTCTAATCCCTTAAACTGCTTAGTGGTGCATTTTTTCCCATCAACATTTTTTTTAAAGAATCTTAATGATTTTGTTAAGGCTTCCCTCTATCTCCCCTCCTTTACACCATAATGGTTGAATCTATGAGTATGAAGCTAAAATTTGCTAGAATCAAAGTGGTTAGAAGAGTAAAGGGTATAAATAATTCCCAGTTTGTTGACGACATTCTTTTGCAAGGGGGAGGCTCCTCCATAATGACCTTTTAGTTTGAAGAAGTTTGGACCAC
Organism: Pinus taeda; assembly: GCA_000404065.3. NCBI lineage: Eukaryota > Viridiplantae > Streptophyta > Pinopsida > Pinales > Pinaceae > Pinus > Pinus taeda. The sequence continues at coordinate 168,954 of APFE031753815.1, forward strand.
TTTATCAGAGTGCTTGAAGGGTTGATCAATAACATCAAGAATCAAGTGCATGACAAGAATGTAAGTAGAGGTACACTTATTATTCTCTCTAGGATTTTACACTTTATTTTTCAAGAAGGGTGCACTTTTAGATATTTAGGAATGCCAAAAAGTTTGCAATCCTCCACCCTACACAATGGTTCAACAAATGGTTTTGTAATTCCGATTAAGAAAATATGGTTATATTCTAATCTAGGGAAATGGATTGGTAGTTTATGGACACCATAGGACATACATATTGTATTGTGATACTATAAAGGAGAATACACTGAAAAAATATTTTTGATTTTCCTAGTTTGGGTTTCCAGGGTATAACATTAGTGTTAATGTGTGTGTATGCCATTGCATATTTTCTACCTTTTTACCAAGAATTTTTTTTGTAGCAACTAATTATACGTGGTTAAAACCTACATTTGGTATTAAAGCAATTTTAACTTCAAGAAAATGCTTTTGTGGCTAAGGGGTTTCGCTTAGGCCTATGGTAGACACTGCTACAATGGGATATTTGTGGAATCAATTCTTTTGATGATAGAAAATAGAAAGCAATTCAAAAATAAATATCAATAAATTCAATGGGAAAAGTTTTGAGTTGAGGAGGCTCAAAACAGAATGATTTTTGGTGGACAAAGGTCAGTGGATCCAAATATCGCACCAACAAGGATGTCAAGAGAAGATCAAACCAAGTTGGATAAAAAATGAAATAGCGCAATATTGTTGTCTCATGAATTTAGTATTACTAAATGTTTCGGAATAGACTATAATGAAGGCGTTGTGGAATAACTTAGGGGATTCATATAAGTCTAAGTCCCTACTGAACGAATTGTTTCTACAAAACAACTATATGACATGAGTATGAAGGATAGAGACATGGTAATAAGGCATATGAACACCTTCAATATTGTGGTAAGTCAGTTATTATATGTTGATATTAAGATTTCAAATGAAGATAAATGTCTAAATTTTGTATGTTCTTAACCAAATTTGTGGGATATCCTTGTTTTTTTCCATAGGTAGTAATGCAACTACTTTAAGTTTCAATTAAATAGTCTCATTCTTATTATTAGAGGAGATAATATGAAAAAATATGGCAATTTGGGACATATATTCATTTTATTTAAAAGGATACTCCTAGAATATAAAAAGAAAAAATAAGTCCTCAAATGGGAGATCTAAATCTAGAGGAAGATCTAAATCTCCAGGAAAAAACCTAAAGGTATGTTGATGATGTGGATAAGAAGGGTGTTGGGGCAATTATATGAATGATATATCACCACAATATTAAATTGTCAACCAGGGAATCGTAATCAACAGATTTGATGAACTATATGTGCCGATAACAGGTAATTTCCTATGTCTAATGAGTATAGCCTAGATAAAAACCAATATTGACTTCCTCACACAATTTGAAAAACTCAGAAATAAAATCTTAGTAAGCAATGTAATCTAATGGTTCTTACTCAAGTAACAAATTTATCCATTTATAGGCTCATGAAATGAAAAGATGGATTCGCCTTTGTTTTCCTGTAGCAGTTGATCTTAATCACTACGCTAGAATCAATTCATTGCATTCAAACATTAAACAAAGCAACTGAGACTAGTCCTCAAAGAAACTCTGCTTTTTAGTATAGGAAATGTATGATAGTGTCTTCACTAACATCACATGTAGGTGAATGGTGATATCTCTATTCTTAGCTTCCCTGTTCTTCAAAATAACAATCAACAATTAAATGTGCAGGAAATAAAGTTTGCATTCATAAAACCAATGAACTGTCACTCGGAAATTACTTACATAAAAAAGGACTGAAATCACAACAAATACTTAACACTACATAAACAAAAATATATGCATAATAAATATAATAAGAACTTTCCTTGATAGCTTCGGTGGGCCTTTGCCGAGCTACCAAGGAAAGCTGAGGAAACTTACAAAGATAAAGAACTAATTAACACATCAAACTTATTAATCACTGCTCATATTATTGATTTCAAAAGAAAGGATCACAAAATAAAACCTCTAGCATAAAACTTTGTATCTTCATCTCTCTCACTAAATTTTGTCTTAGTAAATAAACTTCATTGTTATTCCCCTCCTTCACACCTATCATCTATGAGCCTTCTCTTATAGAGAAATGGTCGTTACATCAAGGCTTAATAGAATAGTAATAAATCACTATAGAATATTATAGTTTAACTCATTTTACATATTTGGCTTCATCATCCTGACATATAGTGCATGAGGAGGAATCATATCTTGAGTTGTTGTAACAAGATGATGCCTTTGACCAACAATTTCCTTGGTTCCATTGAAAACCGTTCGCTCAATCATCAATCCTGGAGGATATGGTTTGGTACCAGAATAATACAGGTGTCGGAACACAGGTACCGAAATCACATAGTCACTCGAATGTGGGAAGCAGAATCACACAGTCACTGGAAAACAGGTACCAGAATCACATAGGTGTTGTTGTTTGTGCCATGTTAGGAAACCAGCTCACAAAAAGATAAAAAGATAGATCAATGGCTTAGAATTCAGCCTCTTCGAGGGGGCAACCTCCTTTACATTACACAAATGAACAATTCTTGGATGATTCAAATGACAAAACCTCCTTTCTATATATAGGAGTCTAAGGGGACACAATATAACCAAGCCAACCTAAAAATAATGATATAAAGGCACAAAAATAACAATAGTGGGATTCTATGGGGCACAATAATAACAATATGGGGAAAATAACGGCACAACAATAATCATAAGGGATACAATGACAATAGTAATGGGGGAATCACTAGTATTATAGGGACCTAACATGCCCTTATCCTTCAAAAAAGTGTTGTCCTCAACGCTTGAGTAGTTCTGGGTGCTTCTCTATAAAATTCTCATCCTCCCATGTGGAATCTTCAACGGGTAAGTTCTTCCACTTGATGAGATACTCTGAAATTGATTGATTTCTTAGCTGCCAAGTTCTTGTTTCTTTGACTACTTCAGGTTCCAATATGATTTTTCCTTCCTCATCAAGTTCTGGAAATATTGGAATGCCCTGCTCTGCTCCATATGCGCTAACCCTAACCCTTGCTTCCTCTTGGCCTTCAGCGCTCGAGCCACAGTGCTCCTATTGACTTCCTAACCATGGATGTGCCCTCGGGAGGGGTGGGATCATCCCCCCCTCCTCTCATCGGTACCGCCTCTAACAACTCTAGACCCGTAGATCCTCTGTTCATTCCAGGTGATTTCCCAGGCAAAGATTAGGGTTAAGAACCCGTCAATAATGAAGCTGAACACTCAGCGGCACGTGAAGCGACTGCCAAAGACAAAGGCGTGAACCAAAAGTCTCCAACGTCACAGCCAAAGGTGACCTCGGCAACATGCATTCCGAAAACTGCAGAAAGAATCAAAGTCGATCTCCCTAGTCAACGAATCAACAACGAAATCCAATTTATGAAGGACCATGCACTCATAGGCAAGTTCCTCAGATTCTGGCCAACTAAAAAGGCCCTGCATGGCTGGATTGCTTCAAAATGGAAGCCTAAAGGACAAGTCACTCTGCAACTTGGTCCCAAAGGCTTCTTCACTGCTATTGTCAATTGTTTGGAGGACAAATCTCTCATATTTGAGGGTGGCCTGTATTTCTTTAACTCCTCAGGTCTGTACCTTCGAGATTGGAAAGCTAGGTTCAACCCAGATAAAGAAGACTTCATTTGGGCTCCAGTATGGATACGTATGTACTCCCTTCCTTCGGAATACTAGAAAGAGGAAACGTTAAAGGACATAGGCAACAACCTTGGGGTTTTCATCAAAGCTGCTGAGGAAACCAAAACTCGAAGATACACCTCATACGTCAGGATCTGTGTCCAAATGCATTTGACCAAAGCTCTTACAGATTTGGTAAGTCTTTTTCATGATGATTTTGAATGGATTCAACCATTAGACTACGAGCATATTCCTTTTCGTTGCCGAAAATTCCATGAACATGGCCATCTTTTCCAGGATTGCCCTCTGAATATTTCGCCCAAAACCCCAGTTAATGAGACCAGCAAAGACTCTGAAGGATTCGCTAAAGTCCCTAATCGCTAACGACATGCAAAGAAAACTCCCGCAGCCCCAGAAAACCCCAAAAAACCTGAAACCCAGAACAAATTTATCATTCTTACCACTCAAGACACCTCAGAGAATCAAAGTGTAGATCCTTCGGCAAACCCTCCCCCCCCCCCCCATCCTCCTAGATTATCAAAGCTTCTATGCCACCCTCAGCCTCCGTTCCCTCCAGCCTTCTAAACCCGACCGCCTCGGAGAAAACTGTTCCAGAGATCGGCTTGCAGTCTTCTTCTATGGAGCTAGATGCTGCTCTAGCTCTTAGTTTGCATGACAATACAATCATGGAAGATCAGAACACTCCTAAAATTATGGACGAGGATCCAGAGAATGTTAGCCTGGAAGGTTTGGATATCCTCAAATTGGAAACAACATGCAAGCAGAAAGAATACAACACAATACCCCCATGGGAAATCGAAAGGCTGGAAGGAGTTCTAACCAAAGCTCAGCATAATAGATGTCTAGGTATACAAGCCGGAAGTCCTTGGGATGGAAAGAAAATCCTAAAAGAAACGAAGAAAAGAGGCTGCAAAATAGAATTGCAAAGGACCATTATCCTAGGAGAAATGCTAATGGAATCTGGGAGATTCCCCAAGCTGACAAAGTTCTACAAATCCCAACCCTACTGTTCCTCATGAAGCTCATTTCCTGGAATGTGAGAGGGCTTAATAGCCCCTCAAAACACAGAATGTTAAAAAACTTGATCCAGCAAGAAAAACCCTCTTTAGTTTTTCTTCAAGAAACAAAAAGTAATAACACTGCTATAGAAAGAATTCTTAACAAAGTCTGGTCAGGAAGTTGCTCAGTTTCAGTGGATGCTTCAGGAGCTTCCGGAGGGCTGGAAATCATGTGGAACCTATAGGTACTCACCCTTCAAGACTTTCATGCCACCCATTTCCTCATCCAAGCAACCTTCCATCTCATCAGGACAAACATTCACGGTCATCTCTCCAATGTTTATTTTGCACAAATTTTACAACAAAAACTGGATCTTTTGGATACACTCGCAGTTCTCAATTCTAATAAGCAGTTCTCCCTCTGGATTGGTGGTGGCGACTTCAATATCATAACGGCTCTGGAGGAGAAAAACGGCGGCAGATCGAAGTTAGAAGGTGACAGTATTGGTTTCAAAGAATTCATTCAAAGCAACCAATTAATGGATATTCAAACTTCAAATGGCATATATACCTCGACCAATAAACGGAGGGGAACTCAGCATATTTCTTCCAGGCTGGATCGGTTCCTCATCTCAGACAATGCCATACACCTGGGAGGGGACTTTCATGCTTCCATCATGCCTCAAGGAGGATCAGATCACTGGCCCATTATGTTACAATGGACGCGGCCAGGTACAAAGTGCAACAGACCTTTTCGATTTGAAGCCTTTTGGTTCTCAAATCCCAACTTCAAAGCAGTGGTTAGTGAGGCTTGGAAATCCTTTATCCCCCCTGAAGGAGCCAAAATGTTCCAATTCCAACATAAATTAAGAAACCTCAAACAAGTTCTCAAAGTCTGGAATCGAACTCAGTTTGGCAACATTTTTGAGAATCGGAAAAAGTTGGAGCAGCAAATGTGCTCACTTCAACAGAACATCATCTTGGAGGGAAGGACAGAAGAGCATGCACATCAAGTGCAGACCCTTTGGACTGAAATTGAAGCACGTAGGCAGCAAGAAGAAATCCTGTGGTGACAAAAGTCCAGAATCCGGTGGCTCAAGGAAGGGGAGAAAAATACAAAATTTTTCCATAAACCTACCATTCAAAGAAGAATGCACAATAATATTGCTTTCATCAACAATCGTCAAGGGGAGAGATTAGAAGTGCATGAAGATATGGAAAAGGAATTCAAAGAGTACTTTCAGGAAACTCTTAAGGAACAACCAGGAAACAAAGAACAAGCCATTCGAACAATCACGCAGCACATTCTTAAATTCATAACGGAGGACCACAACAATAATTTGCTCCAATCCATCTCAATGCAGGAAGTAGAAGATGCGATGACCCAACTCAAGGATGGCAAGGCACCTGGTCCTGATGGTTTCACCGCCAACTTCTTTCATGAGTTCTGGGAGCTCATCAACACAGAGGTTTGGGAGTTAGTGGAAGAATCAAGATCTATGCACTGGATTCTCCCCTCCCTAAACGCTACTTTTTTAGCGCTAGTTCCTAAAGGGGATGAACCAAATACGCCTAACAAATATAGGTCGATTGCATTATGCAACGTCGTCTACAAACTCATCTCCAAAGTACTGGCGAACAGGCTCAAACCTCTCCACCCTCTTCTCATCTCGCCGGAGCAGACTGGATACGTAGAAGGGCGACAGATAATGGACGGCATTATTCTTTCAAATGAAGTGATCCACTCTCTGAAGCTTCTAAAAAATCCAGGTATGATTCTAAAGCTTGTTCTCTTTAAAGCTTTTGACAAACTTAGCTGGAACTATATACATAAGATGTTATTGGCATTTGGCTTCAATTCCACATGGACAAGGTGGATCATGAATCTCATCTCCTCTCCCTGTTTTTAGGTCCTGCTCAATGGCTCACCCTCCACGCCCTTCCGTCCTTCGCAAGGTATTCATCAAGGGGATCCCCTCTCCCCCTTCCTTTTTGTCCTCATGGCAGAAGGCCTCAGTCGTCTGCTTCACTCTGCTATCTCCTCTCACACTCTAAAGGGCATCTCTCTCCATGGTCTTCATCCCTTATCCCACCAACAGTTTGTAGACGATACTATGCTTTTTGGTCATCCATCTTCTCAAGAGGCAAAAGCCTTCAAGGCCCTGCTCTCTCTCTTCTCTGAAGCCTCTGGAACCTCTATCAATGCCTCCAAATCCCAACTTTTCTTTTTTCATACCTCGGCCACAACTCAAAGGAACATCGCTCGAATTCTAGGATTCTCTACAGCAGCACTTCCCTCGAAATACTTGGGGGCTCCTTTGTTGGAATCGGCCATTAAACACACCTCCTGGAGGACACTTCTTAACAAATTGGAATCAAGACCTCTCTTCCTGGAATTTCTGCTCGTTCAATATGGCCGGTAGACTCATCCTGATCAAATCTGTTCTCCAGGCCATACCTCGGTATCTCTTTTCTATTCTGGCAGCACCCAAATGGGTTCTTAAGGCAATCCATAATCTAAAAAGAAACTTTCTGTGGGGATCTTCTGGTCTCAATAGGAAATGGGCTCTTGTTAATTGGAATGAGGTCTACCAACCAAAATTAGGTGGTGGGCTAGGATTAAGGGACCCTCTCCAAAGCAACAACACAATGGGAGCCTGTATATGGTGGAATTGGATCTCCAAACCACATATACCTTGGGCACGGCTATGGCAAGCAAAATATGCGCCAGGAAGTCAATGGGATGACCTTATAAGAATCGGCACCACATCTCCAGGCTCTATGATTCGGAATGCCGCCAAGCTTCACAACGCCTTCATACAAGAGCATAGCTTCTGGGAAATTCATTTAGGTACCACAACTAGGTTCTGGGAGTACTCATGGAAACAACTCCCAAAATTAGCTTCTCTCTTCCACAAGCCAATCTGGCAGGCTTCTATGAAGCAAGCTGATCTTACCCATGTTCATCAATTCTGGCAGCAGCAAACGCCCCAAGACTTTGAACTCTGGAAACTAGCTAGCACCTGGAAAGCTAATTGGCAAGGGGAAACCTACACAAAGATCGATCGGGATTTAAATCACAGAAGAATCAAATACTCGGATCAGCAGGACAAGCTGTAATGGGGACATACGCCAAAAGGAATGTTTACCACCAAGGAAGCATACCAACTTCGCTATTCAACCACTCAGACAGACAAGGATCAGTTGTGGGACCAGGTTTGGCAACCAGGAATTTGGCCTAAGGTTTCCACCTTCCTATGGCTCTTAAGCAAGAGGCGTATCCTTACTTGGGATAATCTGCAAACAAGAGGATTCATTGGCCCGTCGAGATGCCCCAACTACAATCTCAACACTGAATCCATCTTGCATCTCATGGATACTTGTCCTCTAGCTACTCAATTATGGGAGAAAATTGACCAATGCAACAAAATATCAGGAAAATGGTTGGGAGATATTACAAATACCATTAGAAAATGGCGAAAGCACCCTTTCCAAATCCCTCTTCTAAACTCGCTATGGAACCTCATCCCAGGCTTTCTCTACTGGATACTTTGGAAGGAGAGGAACAACGGAGTTTTCAATAATATCAGCAGGCCAATTGACACTCTATGGCTTCTTCTGAAGCAAAATCTCCAAGAAACTCTGGCTATTAGAAACTGGCAAGACTCAGACCTGCCGGACTCTCCCCAGGAACGCCTCATCATGAACGCTTGGAATCTGGACCTGTCCTTTTTGGCCAATGTCAAATCTTGACCCCCAACCAGTTTCGCCTCTCCATTCAATTGGTCCCATCCTGCATCCAACTCATACAAATTGAACTTTGATGGGGCAGCCAAGGGCAATCCTGGGCCGGTTGGCTATGGCGGTGTCTTCAGGAATGAATTGGGCGCAGTATTGCATATCTATTATGGAACAATTGGCAAAGACACCAACAACGCTGTTGAAGTGGAAGGATTATGGAAAGGGATTTGCATCGCAGATCAAAAAAACTTCTTCCCTCTAGAGGTAGAGGGGGACTCCCTTATCCTAATAACAGTGGCCACCAGGATTCAAGTAGGTACCTCGACAGCTAAGATAGCCTCAAGCTGGAGGCTGCTCAGCAGATTGGAACTACTGGAGGAACAGCTCCGGAACCCCCGAAGCATCACCTTCAAGCATGTAAGACGCACTTCCAACAAAGTAGCAGACAGACTGGCCAATCAGGGGGTCAACTAGCAGCTCCCATATTTCTCAGATCCTCTTTGCGACTCAGATGATGGACAACTCAAACATGAATGCACTTCTTTGGTGCAACAGGACTATTCGCTCCCGGATGCGGGTGACTAAAAGGTTCATCGGTACGAAGGAGGCGTGCAAGGAGGGCAAGTGGCAGCCCACTTGCACCAGCTGTAAATGTTATGGGCCGGAGCGCTGGCCTCGCACAAACCTATTAATGGCAGCATTAACGTTGCCCTCCCTGCAACTTTTTATAGGCGCGATGGCTCCCGGTCTGATCTTCATTCCCGCTGTTCCTCCGCACACCTTCAGCTCCATTAAGGCAACAATCGCTGGCGATTCTCCGAGCGATAGCTCTAACCCCTGCTTTCCTTCAACTCTGGTTCATGGTGCTTATAGCCATAAGCGTGTTCCATTTCCTTTGTATGCAGAGTGTTCTTTCCTCAATTGATTCCCCACTACTCCCTCTCTGTCAGTCTGTCTTTGCTGGGCCTCAAGCGCCATCACCATCCCGGACATCCATTCGGCTCTGGTTCCTGGTGCTCACAGCCACAAACGTGCTCAATCTCCGTTATTCTCTATGTATTCGCCCCTCAGTCGATTCCACGCCATCCCACCTCCATTTATCTGTCCTGCTCTTATCAATATGCCTAGAGAGAGGCTCAGAATGGGGAGCAGACGCGGCAGTTCACGTGGTCGAGCCACCCACCAGCATTCCTCCAACACTTCGGACCCCTCAACGGATGCTTCAGAGTTTTTTTGCTTCAATTATCTTGCTACCAAAAGTGGCAGGGGCAGGGGAAGGGGGCAAGCCAGAGCCGGAGTCTGTGTGCATCACTCACATCTGCATACTTCCCGTTTTCGCATTCCTTGTTCTCTGGGAAACTCATCCTTCATCGTTTCTGTGACAATTGAAATGTGTGAGAATGCTACGGGTTCGGGGGAGGTTCAACATGGGGCTCCTGTGGATTAGAGGTTGGCAAGTCAAAATGTCACCCAACACCAAGTCACTGGAGGATTGCCAATTATGAATACTAAAGCCAATGTCGGCCCAAGCTTGCCAGCAAGAGGCGAACCTTCAAGCTCAGTGGTCCATCCTTCTGACTCCAAGGACTCAGACCAATTTGGGTGGCGAATCGTAGAAGAACAACCGTCAACCTCGGATGAAGATTGAACCAATCAGCGCCTCTGGTTTTTTTGATTTGCTACCGAAGAAGAAGTTCAACTCCCTCTCGATTTATAGTGTTCATGCCTATTTCAGGTCTTTGTCAATTCTATATGTCGGAGTCTGTTCATGTTTATGTTTATGTAAGAATCTGTCCAAGAGACAACAGTGTTCAAATCAGTCCTGTATCACTGTATGGGTCAGGTTTTGAGTTTTTTGGAATGTTCACTGTCCAGATTTGGAATCTGATGTTCTTTGAAATTAAAAACTCTGATGTAAGTCATTATGTCAGTTCTCTAGTCAGGACGTCAAGAGTTTTTTGTAAAAATGCCAACTCCATGGCAAGAACTCTCGAGGTATCCGCCTCTCTGTAATATTTTTGTATGAATATAGGAGTAGACCAATTGAGAAAAAAAAAAGTTCTGGAAATATTTTTTTGAACTGGAATCTTGTCACCTGTAACCTTCTTTAAGCATGAAACATGGAAAACTGGGTGCACTCGGGAAGCTGCAGGAAGTTCCAATTTATGCCATAGTACCTATCTTTTACAACACCTTGTATGGACCATAATACTTTGGTGATTATTTATTATCCTTCTTAGCTTGCTTGAGGGACATTTGTTTATATGGTTGTAGTCGTAGGAATACCCAATCACCTACATCAAAACTTCTTTCGATGTGATGTTGATATGCCTGCTGTTTCATTCTGTTCTGTGCCAAGGTAAGTTTATCCTTTAAGAGTTGGAGAACTTGTCGTTGATGCTCGATGTGATCTTCCATTGCTTGAACCTTAGAATTTTCTCTTAAATATGATGTGATGGATGGTGGGTGATATCCATAAAGTGCCATAAATGGCGTTATTTTTGTTGCAATATGGAAGGAAGTGTTATACCACCATTCAGCGAGAGGCAACCATTTGACCCATTGTGTCTGTTTATCAGATACAATGCAACGAAGATATCCTTCCAAACATTTGTTTACTATCTCAGTTTGCCCATTAGATTGAGGATGATAAGATGAGCTATGAGCTAACTGAGTCCCAAGACAAGAAAATAATTCTATCCAAAAATTTCCAGTGAAAATGGGATCTCTTTCACTTACAATAATCTTTGGGTTTCCATGTAGCTTTTGAATTATTTCCATAAATGCAGTAGAAACTATCCTCGCTTTAAATGGATGAGATAATGCACAAAAGTGTGCATACTTGGTAAGTCTGTCAACTACCACCATAATAACACTCTTTCCTTTGGACTTGGGTAAACCTATGATAAAATCCATTGAAACCTCCCCCCAACGTTGGCTTGGAATGGATAAGGGTTGTAATAGTCCTGGGGTCTTAATTGTTGCAACTTTATTTTGTTGTCAAGCCAAACATTTCACCACAAACTTTTGAATATCTGATTTAAGGCCATCCCAAAAAAATTCCTTCTTAACCCTGTGGTAAGTTTTTAAAAATCCTAAGTGCCCTCCTAAGGGAGAAGTGTGCAATTCCATAAGAATATTTTGTTTGAGTTGGGAATTCTTACATAGGTATAAGCGATCTTTGTACCATAACGAATCATTTTCCAGCTAAATGTATCAGATGTACTGGGATATTGTTGTAACTTTTGGATGAGTGCCCACACTTCTTTGTCATTCTTCCATTCATCCCTTGCTTCGTTTATCCAGTCTAGCTAGATAATAGAAATGGCGCACAACAATGCTTCCACATCCTCATCCTTTCTTGAGAGTGCATCTGCCACAACATTTGCTTCCCTTTTTTGTAGATGATTTCAAAGTCATAACCCAACATCTTTGTGACCCATTTTTGTTTCTCTTCAGAGGATAATCTTTGTTTTAAAAATTATTTAAGACTATCATAATCCGTTTTTACCTTGAAGTGTTTTCCCATTAGGTAGGGTCGCCATTTCTTAAGTGCATGTAGTATTGCCAACATTTCCTTCTAATAAATAGCTTTGTGTAAATACTTTCCTTTGATTGGACGAATTTCGAAAGCAATGGGTCTTTCATCTTGCATTAGAACAACACCAATTCCATTTCTTGAAGCATCACATTCCACAATAAAGGTTTTTGTGAAGTTCGGTGTAGCTAAGATCGGTGCTTGGCACATTGCCTCGTTAAGATGTTCGAAGGCCTTTGTTGCTTCCGGAGTCCATGAAAATGCATCTTTCTTCAATAATGTTGTTAGAGGTGCTGCTATTCTCCCATAATTCTTAACAAACTTGCGATAATACTCTGTCAACCCAAGAAATCCTCGCAGATGCTTTATGGATGTGGGGATTTTCCATTCCTTAATGGCTTTAATTTTGCTAGGGTCTACCTTAACTCCTTCATGAGATACAATGTGACCCAGATATTCCACCTCTTGTACTCCAAAGAAACATTTGGAGCTTTTTGCATATAATGTTTCTCCTCATAGTTTTGTAGCACCTTGTCAACATGTTTCAACATGATCCTTCCAAGACTTACTGTAGATTAGTATATCATCAAAAAATACTAGCACAAATTTTCTAAGGAAGGGTTTGAAAATGGAATTCATCAACCTTGAAATGTAGAAGGTGCATTGGTAAGGCCAAAAGGCATGACCAAAAATTCATAATGACCCTCATGAGTTCTAAATGTTGTTTTAGAATGTCTTCAGTCTTCATTCTGATTTGATGATATCCTGAACGAAGATCCAACTTGGTGAAGTAAATTGATCCATGCAATTCATCCAATAGTTCATCAATGACAGGAATGGGAAAATTATCTTTAATAGTGAGCTTGTTGAGCTCCCTATAATCTGGACACATGCACCATGATCCATCCTTCTTGTGAACCAATACTACTGGATCAGAGAAAGAACTTTGACTAGGTTGAATTATAACAACCTCTAGCATTTCTGCAACCATATGTTCAATTTCACTCTTTTGGACATAGGGATATCTATAAGGCTTGATGTTTGGAGGAACACTTCCTGGAATCAAATTGATAGCACGATCATGATCATGAATAGGTGGGAGACCTTTGGGAGTCTCAAATACCTTGTAATGACTGTCAAGACTTTTTGGAGATCTAGAGAAATGGATGATTTCGATGTGGGAACCTCTAGTGAACATAATTGTGCAATTATGCCTTGTTGTTCTTTCTTTAGAAGCTTTTTCATTCCATTAGAGCTTATTATCTTTCCCGGTTTCCCTGCGATACCCCTTAATTTAACTTCCCTTCCTTTTGAAGAGAATTTCATGAAAAGTTCTTGAAAATTAAAAGCTATTGTACCCAAGGATTGTAGCCATTGGACTCCTAGTACAACATCAACACCACCCATTGGAATGGAAATAATTGGCCTATTCAATACATATTCTCCCATGGATAGCTTGATATTATGGCACTTTCCTGAGAAATTTATGGTTCCTCCACTTGCAACCATCACTTGACACTCTTGTGCTGGATATAGGGAGCAATTAAATTCTTTGGCTATCTTATAATGAATAAAATTATGGGTACTTCCCAAATCAATCAACACTATTACGTTTTTCTTCTTGATATGCCCTTCTATCTTGATAGTTTGAGGAGTGGTAATTCCAGCCAATTCATTACAAGATATGGTCGGATTCATTTCTTCTTTTTCTAGGGTTTGTTCCTGGTGTATATCCTCTTCTTTTGACATTTCTTGTTCCTTTTCTTCCTCCTCTTCACAATCTAT
>APFE031753822.1:0-15561 GCA_000404065.3 Pinus taeda
GTCATTGAGGAGGAGGTGTACATTGAGCAACCCGAAGGCTTGAAGTCTTCAGCAGCGAGTCGCATGTGTGCAGGCTCAAGAGAGCGTTGTATGGGTTGAAGCAAGCACCACGTGCTTGGTACACACGAATAGACAGCTATTTCAAAGGACTTGGATTCTCCAAGAGCGAGGCGGATCCTAACCTATACCAGCTTGTGGTGGAGGGTAAGTTTCTTATCATTGTACTGTATGTTGATGATTTGATTCTAACGGGTGATGAGCTGTTGATACTGTCATGCAAGAAGGATCTTGCTACAGAGTTTGAGATGAGGACTTGGGCCTCCTTAACTATTTCCTAGGATTGGAAATATGGCAGCGCAGTGGTGCACTGTTTGTTTCTCAGGGCAAGTATGCTCGGGAGATACTGGAGAAGTTCAACATGCATGGCTGCAAGCCTGTTGATACTCCTCTTTCTGGAGGTTGGAGGAAGGAGGATGCCACTTCGGGAGAAGAAGTGGATGCCACTGTTTATCGACAGTTGGTGGGGTCGCTGATGTATTTTGTCAATACACGACCCGATATATGCTATGCAGTTAACCAGCTTTCACAAGCTATGGTTAAGCCTACCAAGCTCTTCTGGAAGGCAAGCAAGCATGTATTGCGTTATTTGAGAGGCACATTGGGATATGGATTGTGGTACAGATAGGAGGATGACGTGAAGCTATGTGGCTTCATGGATGCAGATTGGGCAGGGAGCCCAACGGATAGAAAGAGCACATCAGGAGGGGTCTTTAGTATTGGATCGACAGCAGTTTCTTGGTGCAGCAGGCAGCAGAGATCCATGGCACTCAATTCAGCAGAGGCCGAGTATATGGCAGCAAGTTTGGCTGCATGCGAGGCTATATGGATGAGGAAGATTCTGGCTGGTTTGTTCGGTTCTCATTTGGATCCTACTGTGATTTACTGTGATAACCAGAGTTGCATTAAAATCTCGGCTAATCCTATATTTCATGATAGATCTAAACACATTGACATCAGGTACCATCATATCAAATATTGTACGCAGCGGAGGATCATGTTACTTTCATACATTCCAACGGAGGATCAGGATGCTGATATTCTGACGAAGGTTCTCACCAGGAGCAAATTCGAATACCACCGAGGCAGGATAGGGGTTGCTGATAATCCATATCTTGTCGAGAGGGAGTGTTGAGATTACAACAAGATGATGGTGCTTAGTGAAAAGAGTCGCCTTCACTAAGTGGGCCCACAGGTAAATTATGGCGCAAAGTCTATTTTTAGACTATGTCTATTTTTAGACATATGGATCATGTCTATGAGTTGCAGGATGCTGTTTATGGATGATTGGTCAAGTTGGCAAAAATAGATGGACTTCTATTTTTAGACAATAGTGGTGACACTGTCAAGTATAATTATAGAGCAGTCAAATATTATTAGCTTATAATAATATTTAGACTATAAACTTTATCTTATTCTCTTGGAGCACTTCAGTTTTAGCTATAGATGTGGCACATGCAGCTATCAAAAGGAAATACATTTTCTTTGTGGGTTAGTTGAGTTGTTGCATGCATGACTTCAGTTAGAACTCAATCAGTTGAGTTTGGTGGAGTTGATTGTGGAGTTGATGGAGTTGTGTTCAGTTTGACTTGGTTAAACTAGTTGTAACTAATCTAACTGCAAATAGACTAATGATGAGTTGTTAAACTAATTATTAACTCATAATGCAACTAAAGAATACATCAGTTAACTCAGTTGCGTGTCAGTGCATGTTCAGTTCAGTAGGGACAGGTGTTAAAGGATCAGATTGCTATCAGTTGTGACTATAGTTGTGCATGAGGATTTGCACAATCAATGGGATTGAGTTATGCCAATGAGAATTGGCCAAAACCAAGTGATTATAGCCTCTGCTCACGTGATTCCCAGTGCGAGTGATTCTTTTGAGGTAAATACGAGTTTGGTTCAACCATTCTCATCCATTTCTTAAGCAGGTATTGAGCAGTGGAGGCAGGCAAGCAGTGGAATAGATTTGGAGATCAGATCTGAATTGTATTGTGTGTAACAGGTGGAGATAGTGTTGGATACTTGTGAGAAGTATTGACTATTGTAATGTTACATGTTCTCAATTATTAATATACAGATAGTGTGGGGTTTTTAGCTGTAAGCTTTCCCCGGGTTACATACTGTGTTAATGTGTGCATGTTCTTGATGTTTTATTGTTATTGATGCTGCTATATTGATGATCAACGCAGAGGAGCTTATGTATTGTGTATGTATTCTGCAATAGTACATGAGCAGGATAATCTCCATTGAATATGTGTTTATTATTCAAAATTTCTACAAAAAAGAGGACGAAACGATGCCTGATGTTGATGAACCTATGGATCCTATTGATCCACTCCCTCATGAGCCTTCCACCTCCAAAAGGAGACCCTCATGGCTTAGTAAGATTCTCAAATATTCCAAGAGACACATTGCACCAAGGGGGACTTTCCGTGAAAGCAAGAAGCCGAACAACTATCAAGGATATTTGACCGCCATGGGCACTATCATTCAAAATGAGCCTTCATCATTCGAAGAAGACGTGAAGCATCAAGTATGGAAGGTTGATATGAATGAAGAATATGAGTCAATTATGAAGAATGATGTCTGGGATGTGGTCCCTATACCCCAAGGCAAATCGGTTGTCACCTCTTAGTGGCTCCACAAAATCAAGGATGGAGCTGATGGAAGTGCAAACCCTTTCATTCACAAATGTAAGAGGGAGTTGGCTTCTAAATTTGAGATGAGGGACCTAGGACCAATGCACTATTTCCTAGGGTTGGAGATCTAGAAAAAGACAGGTGAAATTTTCCACTCTCAAGAAAAATATGTTGTGAAGATATTGGAAATATTTGAGATGGTGGACTGCAAGCCCATGACTACTCCGATGGAACTTAACTTTAAGAAGTTATGTGGTAGTGTTGTTGGAACTGAATTGGGAAATGCTTCTGAGTATCATCAACTCATAGGAGCACTGATGTTCTTGGTGAACTCCCTTCCGGACATATGTTTTGCAGTTAACACATTGAGCCAATATATGGTTGAGCCTCCTCATATACATTAGATTCGTACCAAGAATCTTATGAGATATCTTTGGGGCACAATGGCTCATGGACTGAGATACATTGTCGGAGATGTGAGGCTACATGGTTGTTCTGATGCTGATTGGGCTAGTAGTATGGTGGATCGCAAGAGCACTTATGGAGGTTATTTTTCTTTGGGTTCTGCTTTGATATCCTGGATGAGCAGGAAGCAAAAATTAGTTTCCTTGAGCATCGCCGAGGCTGAATACATAGCTGCTAGTATGGCCTCCTGTGAAGTTGTCTGGTTGAGGAAGCTCTTTAGTGAGTTGTTTGGACATGTGTTAGATACCACCGTGATCCTCTGTGACAACCAGAGTGGGATCTTATTACCAGAGAATCCCGTGTTTCATGATCGCTCCAAGCATATAGATATCAGGTACCACTTTATCTGGGATATGGTACAATGAGGAGAAATAAGGCTCCATCACATTGGGACTAATGAGAACATCCTTGATATTCTGACAAAGCCCATGGGGAAGGTCAAATTCTTGGCCTTCCGAGAATTACTTAGAGTCATGGAGCGACTCTCTTATGAGGGTCATTTATGAGATCGACATTGAGCTCTGGGAGCTCTGGCAGGCTTGGGGTACTTCTTGGAGCAATAGGCAACCATAAGGTGAGTGGTTCAGCCTTCCCCTAGTGGTTTTTTATTGATCTAAAATGGGGATCTAAAGGCTTCTTGTCAGCTTACAAGAACCTCTCCCATTCCAAAGCTTAAACAATTGCCAAGATCTATCTTATGTTGACAAATGTGGAATTAAGAACTTGAAATGGGTGTATGCTTGTGTTTTCCTTCAATTTTTAAGTGCTTAAATTGATTTTCTTAAACTGATATATAAACATATAATAGAAAATAATGCAAATAATAACCAACACACATAACAACAATATAATTAGGAGTTCACACAAACCTCTTGGGGTACGTCTTCGTGAGCTCTAGTTTACTCAACTAGGCTCTCTGGGATTATGGCTTAAATTAGTTTACAAGTTCCACACTCAACTCCATTGGTTTACAACTGAACCAATGGGTTTATAATACCATCTAATCACGCTAGTTTTCCATGCTCTGCAGACAGATCTAGGCTTCTCTAGACTAGATTCCTTCAATCAGTGCTCTGGACTATCTTGAGCTCCTGGCTTGCACCAACTCCCTCAGAATTCTTTTTCAGTCTCTGGAATTCCTTCTTTCATCTTCAGCACACATCATACACCAGTAACAACTTGATCATTTTATCTCTTTCAGCTATGAAACTTCATTATAGACTCATGGCTCTTAGAAGTCTACTTTGAGCTTTTTAGCTCTGAGGCTCTGCCTCCAACCTCTAGTGACTCTACCTCTGTCAAGCCTCCAACCTCTGATGGGTCTCTACGAATCCTCGGCTCTACAGCTCTTTGGCTTTGCAACTTTGTTGTGCTCAAGCTCTCTGGCTCTGCAACTCTGTTGCACTTGGCTCTCTGAGGATTCACCCCTTTGCTATCGCCCCCAACCTCTAGTGGCTTCTCTGGATTTCTCTGGAACTATGACTCTACTTCCAACCTCTGGTGGCTCTGCCTATATCAAGCCTCCAACCTCTTGTCGATATTTTCCTAGCATTGAGCTCCCTCAAGGGAGACTACTGAAGGGAGACTTTCTTCTTTGCCTCGCTCTCTGGCCTTTGAATAATCCTCTGACTCTACGGCTTCCCCAGTCGTTCCTCTTTCCCTTCGATCACGAGGAATCATTCCTTCCTGGCTCTTTAGCTTTGTGTGCTTCATAACGCATCCCCATTACAGAAACACCCGATCATAGTGTGGCACAAGTTTGATGGCTATTTCCAAAAGGAAATGAACCAGCAGCCTCTTTCCAGAACAAAATCTACGAAATAATGCATTTTTTTTTGGAACGGAAATACAAAGGAATAAATAGAAAAACACATCATGAACCTTTAACCCGGACTTCAAATAATATGTAGCCTCATTTATAAACCCTTCGGGCACGTCCCTTTATCGGAATATCGCAATCACGTTGTGTAGGCCAAAACAACCCAATACATGAAAAATACAAACAAAATCCAAAAAGCTGGATTTCAAATTAAATGAAATCACGTCCATAAGCCTTATCAGTCGCTTTATCGCATGTCGCATGGTATAACACTCCCCTCTACCTTGTTGTGATCCAATCTCTGATCCCAATCGTCGATCGTGCTATCGGCACATCACATATCGCATATCGCAATGTCCTCCCGCCAGGCCTTTATCCCTTCAAAGCTCTAATCTGATATGTCTTACGGATCCGATAAGGGTTTTTGGCTACGGAATATAGTATTTTGGGTCCGCTTCCATATTGCTCCATCGCCAATCAGTTTATCGCACATCGCAATATCAGCACATCGCAATTTGGCTTACCCGGGGTTCCAATGTCGCGCGAAGGCCTTCCTCCGACGCGATATATCAAAGATCGCTAATCGGGTATTCTTTTTCCTTTGGTTTAAGTCCTCCCTTCGAACCCTTCTAATGCGATTTTTCCTTTTTGAGAAAGATTTCTAGACGTAGAAGTCCATTACTAGATTCATTTTGGATCCACCTTCCCACGAAAAAGATTTTGGACTCCAAAAGGCTGATATACTGATCTGAACAGTAGGTGAGAGTGCATCACCATCTTCTTTGAACCTCCATACACTTGCATTGCATAGTGCCTCTGAACCAAAGCCTTTAAACACTTTCCTTCCTAGACGTGCTTGTCCTCCTAGGAAGAACTATTTTCCTCCTTGACTTCATGCAGAACTCCTGCTGAGAAGGTTACAGAAGGTACTTTGAACTTCTCTTCCTTCATCATTGATCCAAGGTGGCTCAAACAAATGTGAAGTTACATATTCTTCATAAAAATTTACATTTTCATTTGTTTGACATATTGTCAACAACAACAGAAATACAGACAACATTTAGATGGCCTAAACTCTTGCTTCAACAAAAGAAACAAATTTCACATCTTTTGAATTACCTCCATGTCTTACATCTGCATACAAATGATTGACTAGATAACAAGCCAACAAACATGCCTTTAAAACAATTGACCCTTCAAGTCAAGCATGTAGAAAAATAAATTTAGGATTCTTTTTCAAAGATGAAACACTTCATCATTATCTCCATCTTGGAGACCAAATCAACTTTTCCAAGTCAACATTAACATTACATGCATGCTTAAAAACAAAGCAATCAACGCTTCAAGTTAATTACACATAAATGTTCAAATACAAGGAAATCATCAACATCCTTGTGTTCATGCACATCATTTTCATGCATGCATTTCATCTTTCAACTTTTGCTTAAGTACATTGTACTTTCGAAGGTGAAATGAACGTAATGTTGCAGCAATAAAGTGAGTCTCCTACTCAACTTTTCCGTTTACCTTCTTGGTAAAACCCTGCAACTTGCATTCCATTAACAAATAATTGAAAATTGGTGCATTACAACAATAGACATGCAATCTTAATTGGAGAAGAATTCTAACCATTTCTTACCAATCCATTTCAAAGGTCCTTCATTTGTCTGCACATCAACATCAACATGTGAATCATCTTGAAACACATCATCCATGGAATCTTTCTTTCCACTCCTACCATTCTCTCTTTCCACCTTCTTCAAGTTTCGTGGAAGCATTGTTGGATTCAGAGTCCAACATTTTGTAGCAATATGTCCTTGCTTATGGCAGTAAGTGCAACACATGTGCATATTCTTGACAGCATGATTTTCCTTGTCCAATGGACCTTTGTCTCTTTGCTTCTTTTCCTTCAAAAGTTTCCTATATGTGGCCATTCTCTTCCAACATCTAGAAACATTATGGTTTTTCAAACCACAAAAGGTACATGCAATTCTTTTCCCATGCTTATATGGGAATTTATGATGCTGAACATAATCAAAAGGAATATGATTAGAACCAGACTTATACCTTTCCTTTTCACCTTTATTACCTTCTTGAGGAGTTGAATTGAATGAAGAAGTAGCTCCCTTTGGAACACCATCAACCACTTCAATGGTTTCAGAGTTTCCACAACTCTCCGGTTCAAGTGTATGCTTATGAATACCTTCTTCCTGAAAATGATCTTTCAAGCTATTCCATTCCCCATGAATATAATCTTTACACTTTTGAGGTAGAAGACCTTAAATGAAACTCCTTGGAACTGTTTCAATTGTCTTCATGGCAGCTTTGGAACTTTCTCCATAAGATTGTCCATAGCCAAGACCCAAATTCTTAGGCCTTTCCTCAACCATTATTGGCTCAACAACACCTTGTGCATGTTTGCCCAAGCCTTTTCCTTCATAGCCCATTTTGGAAATTAACTTGGAACCTATGCCTCTAGTATGTTTTTCAAAAGAACCAACATCAACATTCTTAGAAGAATTTGAAGACAAACAGGAATTGTTTACCTCTTCTTCAAGCTGATACTTGACTAAGGCTTCTTTGGAAACAAGGAGTTGTGTCTCCAACTCATGCATCCTTTCTAGATCCATATTTGCAATATGAAGTTGCCTCTCCATTTCCTGCAATTTGTCAGAAAGCAACTTCTTCTCTTCCTTCATGGAATTCAACTACTGTCTAAGTATGATGCTCTTCCTTCCATCCTCATACATTTCTCTCACCATATCCATCATGGTGAAAAAGTCTTGCTTCATGTCTTCATCAAAGAATCTTGTGAAGAAAGAAGAATTTGAGGACTCACTTGTAGAAGTTGTCATTGTCAAAGTGAAAAAAATAAATTCAAACAAGATTAACAAAGAGATTATTTAAGCAACCTTTTGCAACAAACCTCTTGTGCTTCAAGGATTGCTTTTAGGTCCTTTGGGATAAGAAGAATGCCTTCAATCCTTCTTCCTTCTTTTCCTCTCATGGACTTAGCTATCAATAGATTTCCCTTCACCTCTGCAAAATCAAACAACAATCAGTTTACAAAAATCAAACAATCAATCCTCGACTGTTCAAACACCTTTCAAGTTAAGCAAGAAAATAGATTGCTATGTCAATCAAGCATCCTGCTTTGATCAATCAAGCATCATGATACCGCCTGCTTCATGATACCACTTGCTTTGGTTTAACTTGCTCTGATACCACCTTCTTTGAAGGTGGGGTTAATCAACCTGATGCTCTGATACCACCTTATCTGAAATGGGGATCTAAAGGCTTCTTATCAGCTTATAAGAACCTCTCCCACTCCAAAGCTTAAACAATTGCCAAGATCTATCTTATGTTGATAAATGGGGAATTAAGAACTTGAAATAGGTGTATTCTTGTGTTTTCCTTTAACTATTAAGTGCTTAAGTTGATTTTCTTAAACTAATATAAAAATATCTAACAACAAATAATGCAAATAATAACCAACACATGTAACAACAATATAATTAGGAGTTTACCCAAACCTCTTGGGCCATGTCTCCGTGAGCTCTAGTCAACTCAACTAGGCTCTTTGGGATTATGGCTTAAATTATTTTACAAGTTCCACACTCAACTCCATTGGTTTACAACTGAACCTATGGGTTTATAATACCATCTTATCCTGTTGGCTGTCCATACTCTGCAGACAGATCTAGGCTTCTCTGGACTAGTTTCCTTCAATCAGTGCTCCAGGCTATCTTGAGCTCCTGGCTTGCACTAACTCCCTCAGAATTCTCTTTCAGTCTCTGGAATTCCTTCTTTCATCTTCAACACACATCAGACACCAGCAATAGCTTGATCTCTTTGCTGCTCTGAAACTTCATTACAGCCTCATGGCTCTTAGAAGTCTGCTTTGAGCTCTTTGGCTCTGAGGCTTTGCCTCCAACCTCTGGTGACTCTGCCTCTATCAAGCCTCCAACCTCTGGTGGCTCTCTACGAATCCTCAGCTCTATGGCTCTCTGGCTTTGCAACTCTACTGTGCTCAAGCTCTCTAGCTCTGCAACTCTGCTGCACCCAGCACTCTGAGGAATCACCCCTTTGTCATCACCCCCAACATTTGGTGGCTTCTCTGGCTTTCTCTGGAACTACGGATCTACCTCCAACCTCTGGTGGCTCTTTTCCCAGCTTTGAGCTCCCTCAAGGGAGACTCCTGAAGGGAGACTTGCTTCTTCACTTAGCTCTTTGGCCTTTGAAGAATCCTCTGGCTTTGCGGCTTCCCCAGCCATTCCTCTATCCCTTCAATCATAAGGAACCATTCCTTCCCGGCTCTTCAGCTCTGTGTGCTTCATAACACATCCCTGTTACAAAAAGCCCACTCATAGCGTGGCATAAGTGTGCTAGCTGTTTCCAAATGGAAATGAACCGACGACCTCTTTCCAGAACAAAATCTACGAAATAACGCATTTTTTGTTTGGAATGGAAATACAAAGGGATACACAGAAAAACACATCACGAGCCTTTAACCCGGACTTCAAATAATATGTAGCCACATTTATAAACTCTTCGGGTCCATCCCTTTATTGCAATATCACAATCGCATTGCGTAGGCCAAAATAACCCAATACATGGAAAATACAAAGAAAATATGCAAAGCCGGATTTCAAATTAAATGAAATCGCGTCCATAAGACTTATCGGGTCTACGCTTTATCGCAAGTCACAATCACATGTCGCATGGTATAGCGCTCCCCTCTACCTTGTTGTGATCAGATCTTCGATCGTTGATCGCCGATTGCGTTATCGGCGCATTGCATATTGCATATCACAATGTCCTCCCGCCAGGCCTTTATCCCTTCAAAACTCCGATCTGATATGTCTTACGGATCCCATAAGGGTTTTTGGCTGTGGAATATAGTATTTCGGGTCCGCTTCCATATCGCTCCATCTTCGATCACTTTATCTCACATTGCAATATCGGCACATCGCAATTTGGCCTACCCAGGGTTCCAATGTCGCACGAAGGCCTTCCTCCGATGTGATATATCAGAGATCACTAATCAGGTATTCTTCTACCTTTGGTTTAAGTCCTTGCTTTGAACCCTTCCGATGCAATTTTTCCTCTGTGAGAAATATTTTTAGACTTAGAATTCCATTACTAGATCCATTTTGGATCAATTGTGTACAGGGTGAGTGGTTCAGCGTTCCCCTGCGATACCCCTTGGCAACATGTAGGCAGGATGAGTGGTTCATCCTTCTCCTACTAGGACATCCTACCGATGCAGTCTGGGAGTCATGGTATGTACCTCTCATCTAGCCAATGAGTAGGGAAATGAGGATAGGGACCATAATACTACCTATGGACACATCATGTACTACCATACTCCCTATGGTAGGATGACCAATATTGATCTGGGATCAATTGGAACTGACTTCAGGTCAGTAAGAGTGGTATGAGACACTCTCTTTTGATTGGAACTGACTTCGGGTCAGTAATAGTGGTATGACGCACTCTCATTTGATTGTGACTAACTTCGGGTTAGTAGAGAATGGTATGATACATTCTCGATCACTTCTTCTTCTTAATAGTTCAGCAGTGCATAACAATGCATTAATGGCAGAGATAATACAGATTGGGAGATGGATTACCAGATGGAGTTCTCCCTAGTTGAGAGGGAGTGTTAAAATTAGCAAATAGGGAAAAACTCCACATGGGTCATCTTATTTATGATAGTTGATATTTTTCTTGGATTTCTCTCTACGAGAGGTGTAGGATTGATCTAAAGATCATCCGATTATGACATGTACAAATGAATTTATGAATTTATTTTGATTATGGTCAAATTGTTAATTCCGGCCAACAAACTTATGTAGGCTCAGAAGCCCAATAGTGACGCCTATTCATCCTCAACATCACATATAAATAGAAGGTGACTTAGCCTCATTTAGACACACTCATCTTCACACTTCTCTCTCTCTCTCCTCATTGATTGGGTATAGATTTTTGGGCTTCTCTCTCTCCACACATATGAAATTTTAGGAGGTCGAAATTTCAGGAGAGCGAAATTTCAGGAGTTCGAAATTTCAGGAAAGTGAAATTTCAAGAGGCCGAAATTTCAGGGGAGCGAAATTCTAGGAGGCCGAAATTTCAAGAGACTGAATTTCTAGATGGTTTGACCAAGCATTAACCTCCTTTAATTGCATTTTTGTGAGGGCTATCTCTACTTGGGTAGGCCGCATTTATGGGCACAAAAATCGAGGCTAAACGTTGATTGTTGACTAGCTTTGATTACAGCTAGGGCTGACCGCAGATGGGTTGTTTGACCAAACTTTGACTGGGTTGAATTTGATAGTTTTGAAGGCTATTTTATCTTGTTGTTTGGAGGCTGAAGTTGACGTTGACCAATTTGTTGAGGTTTAAATTTGCCTTGTTGACCAGCGTTGACTTTTCTGGTTAGGGCTCTTTTGCTATTGTTATAAATTATCATATTTGTAAATTGTATTATCTCTCTTTGCTGAAATATTGAAGACTAAAAGAAGATTTGATCAAGGGTTTCCCCACAATGTGGTTTGTCCTTGGTTGGTGCCACATCTTGTGTCCTCTTGTCTTGGCTTGTCTTCTACTATTTATGTTTATGTTCTATCTGCATTTTACTATCATGTTGATGTGATTACTAATCTGAATATTGATACTGGGCTAATAAAGAAATTAAAGTAAAATTGCTCTAAAGCATAGAACATACCATTGTTGCCTAAACTTAACATTATATGTATCCCACCCAATTCGTCCCTTCCTCCTCCCCATGCTATTGCTCATAGCATGTAATCCAATAGCATCTGCCTGCTAGTGACATGCATCATCGTGACTCTAGCAAAATGATATGCATCGAAATTCTTTATTTAGTCCACTGCAAATAGACCCAATGCACCTTGATACCTTGAATCTCAAGTCTGATTGTATATGTTCCCATGTGATTTTCTTCTTGAGAAGCACAACCATTGCTCGACTTTCCACCTGAACACATGACTGATTGGTTTTGATAAGTGACAATAATAATAACAATAATAACTATTTTCTATATTCCTTTGACAAGTACATCACATGATGACTCAAATAAATTAAATGAAGACTAAACCTAGTTACATTTTCCAACATCATGGTGTCTGCCCACACACTGTAGTTTTCTGCACCTGGAATTTTTTCTTTCAAATCGTTTGACACACCATGGATAAGGGATGTTGCCATTTGCACACAAATTTCACAATTTCAATCCTCTCAGTTAAACTCAACGCCAATTTAACTCCACTTTGTTACCAAAGGTTAGTTTTATACAAATACATAACTGATAAAATCATAGCAAAATATAATAAAAATAATCAATCAAAATAATACATAACACACTAATGTTGGGTATTATATACTCTACAAGCGCTTTGCATAACATAACTTGGATTCCATTGATAAAAACTATTTCCTGGGCATGCCAAACTTTCTCGGTCTCATCCTTAGTTCTCTGACATAGATCTTCTTTGGTCCCCAATCTGATAGATTCCAAATATCTTATTTCTCTAATACAATTTTGGGAGACAAAGTTAGCAGATCAAAAAACAGTTTGATGCATGATTGTGAAAAAATAACCTATAAAGGAACTAGAAGAAGGTAGACAAGTGGAAAATCACATTAGTTCTTTGTGTCAGGTGAATCTTTATTGATCAATTTTCTCAACAAATGAAAAATTTAGAAAAAAAATCTCATATTTCAATAAGAATCATCGTTTCTAGATAAAAAAAGATCTTTGAATGAGATTTGACATATTGGTCCTTAGGTGCAACCCACTAGGGGAGACTCCAATTACAACGCTCTAGAGGAGACTCACATAACTTTACATATTTGGTCTAATTTACATAACTTAAGAGTTTCCTCACTTTCGACATCAAGTATATCTCTCATCAACTCTTTGCTGATGGCACAATTCTCCTTGGAGAAAATACGCAAACAAAAGTTGTCCTTATAAAATAAGGATGGAATTTACTGATAAAAAATGCCACTATCTATGCTTGAAATCATCTCCATTTCTAGGAAGGAACCTTGCAAATCTAGGAGATCCATTTAAATAAGGCTACGAGAGCTTTCAGATCTTTAGGAATGCCTATCCGGAACAAAGTAAAAATCACTGGGAAGCGTTAGTAGAGAAAAAAAGAGTCAAGGACTCAACCCTTACAAATAGATGGCTATACCTGGGAAGGATGCTCCATCTCTTGAATGCATCTTTCAGTGCATGCCTTATATTTGGTTGGAGAATCCTTGTACCTCTAAACATGTTCTTCAAGAGATAAGAAAGGTTATCAGAGAAGATGCCCCTTTTAAACTGTTGTAGAATTTAACATGAGTAAAATATAATCCATCATGTAAGAAAAACTAAGAATGTTTGGGAGTATAATGGACTATTTAGTATCTAATTGTACATGAGGGCAAAGCCTTGTGTTCTATTGGAGATGAGGTTAGTAAGAAGGTACTTGAGAGTCTGACTTCCCCAAACACCACAAGTCGTGTTGAAGTGTAGTTCCATATAAGCTCTTTCATACACACATTATAATTCTAAGTGAGTCCTTGGAAACTAAATTTTGTAGAAGAATGATTACCTAAACAAATATTTACGTTCAAGGCTTGGAGTTCAATGGTTCATATGATAAGATTCCATCTTGCTACATTCCCATAAAATATTTATTTGTGTTTTTTCTAATTGATATTTACAGACAGTCTTAAGAAGTACTTCATATTCCATAAAAGAATTATAGAGATGATTGAATCAGGTTGCAAGAAGTAATAGTTCATTCCATTGATCAAAAGAACAACTTCTTAAGGAGGCATGGAAAACTTTTGTGCTTAGAATTGGTGTGTGGGATCATCTTAGTAACAGAGGTAATTACATTCAATTTCTGATATTGGAAACTTTAACCAAACTAGATTCTGAATTCAAATCAAAGAATTATCAGTATTATATTTCTATGATTTGCTATTTTCATTTCTCATGTGTGCATTATATTTCCACATTGAAAACAATATGTTGTTTTGATTGTAATTCTTTTTGCTTCAAAATTTTTTCAAAGAAATATGCATTGATCTAATGACATGTAAAATTTTGCTAAAAAATACCTTAAAATCCCTCAACAGTAGAGAATTAGCATCATCCATTGGAAATTAACTTGATCTATTGATCATCATTGCAATCTACTCACTGTAGTAGTAGTATTCCATAATAATGAAAGCTAAGGTGACGAATAAAATTTCCCAAGCTGTAAATAACTTTTCAGTGTGGGAGCAGGAAAATATCTGAACTAGTCCTTATTTCATGCTTTACATTGAATTGTTGAATGACCTGAAAATCATACCTTTAAAAAAGTTGAACTCTAGCTAGCCGCAGTTGTGTGATATAAGTTACAAACAATTAGTAGCTAAGGTGTTCCCCTGAACATCATTTCCCTTGTTTGGTCTACTAGAAGCAGTCTCTCCACTATTTGCAAGACCAAAGCTTGTTTTAGCTCAAGCTTGTTGAGTTGATGAAAAGGAAGTCCTGAATGGCCCTGCAAGAGAGACCTCGAAGTTCCTACTTGTCCCTCTACCACTACCATTGACATTAGTTGCTTCGTCGATAGGAAATATAATGACATCACCACCACTAGAAGCTTCCCGTTAATTTGGGGAAATACTACTAGTACCGACCATGATATTGTCACAACCCATTTCATGCCCTGAGGATTCATTATTACTATTATTATTTGACGTTCCCAAAATACCACATGAAGAAAACCCATCAATATCTCCACCTTGCCCATCTGACGTGCTGCCGGAATTCCAAACCCAAAGAGAGCTTTTCCCACGGGAGCGAGTCTGCTCATACTCCATGTCATCTATGGGCATCTCATATCGACAAACTGAACAATGGTTATGTTTTTCAAGCCATGGAAGGATGCAAACAGAATGGTAAATGTTTTTACAAGGCATCTGCCTTACTTCGGTGCCCACTTCAAATTCATCCTTCCATACTGCACACTTTGTAGAATCCGTAGAAAGACTTTGGTGCCCACTTCAAATTAATCGTTCCATACTGGACACTGTGTAGAATCCGTAAAAAGAAGATCTTAGGTAATTTCAATGGTGGGAATAGGACCTATGGAAGCTTTGGAGGTGAGAGGGCATATAACATAATTATAAGGTTTTAAGAATTTAAAAAATATTTAACTTTTAATATATTATGTTATAGCCGAGAGGGCATATAATATAAATATAAGCTTTTAAGAATTTAAAAAATATTTAACTTTTAATATATTATGTTAGGATAATATATTTTAAATGAGATTGGATATGATACCATACTATAGATGAAATTGGATTAGAGTAATTGTATTTTTGTTTTGTAGAAATGAATATTGATTATGTATAAATATGTATAAATTTTACTTTCAAATATTAATGGTGTTTTTTTTAACTATGTAAGCCAATAGGTGGTTTAGAGATTCAAGTATTTAAAAGAAATGAACTTTTTTTTAAAGAAATTGTGTCAAATCTTTTTAACATAAAGAATGTATTTTT
>APFE031753824.1:0-18346 GCA_000404065.3 Pinus taeda
AAATCATTGGAGGACCTAGTAATTAAACTAGGGTATGACTCAAAAGATGTAAAATCAACAAAAGAGATTGTAGGGAGGAAAAATGTAGATATAGTATCATTGAGGAAACAAATCAAACTTCCCTCCCTTGAGGATCCCCAAGCTAAGGAATTTGGAGAGATTGAGAAATAAAAGAGAAGATGTTCAAGATAATAAGATACGGAAGTGTAGGTGGAAAAATTGCTCAAGGAAAAGGAGTAGCCATCACAGCTATAATGCCTCTAAGAACAGGCCCTATTGTAGTATCAATAATAGAAGGAGAATCTACATTGATTAAAACACCAACACTAAGTAAAACTTTACCAAATGATTTAGTTAAAGGCATGGAAGAATTTTCCATTAAAGGGAAAGAAATTAAAAAGTTAAATACAACTTAAAACTCTTTGGGATCAGAAATTACAAATAGACAATTGTTATGTAGCAGAGTTGCAGAAAACTCATAGGCTCACTGTAAAGATGGAATAGTTAGATAGTGGGGCAGCCATGGCTAGAATTTATCAGAAGCAAAGGAAACCATATGGATAGAAATTAATGAGGTCATGAATGAAATATGGCCCTCAATTCAAAGTATATTTGAATAGAAAGATTTGATTAGAAAATCAAATGAAGTAGTTGCAAAGATAAAGGGAGATTTGGGATAGAATTCTAGAGAAGCTACAACACTGATAAGGATCTTAAATTCAAAAACCAAGAAGGACTTCAAAGAATTAGAAGTTGAAGATAGAACATAAACAATTTTAGAGGTGAGAAGGGTCCTGACTAAGAGAAACTTGATGCTACAATTAGAAAATAAATGCGAGAACATGGAGTCTAGTGTCCAGAAATTTCATAGAAAGTTTAATGCACTTTATATAAAAGGACTGTCAGCAATGACAGTAAATGAAAACCGAATGATCAATTTAGAGGACTACTATCATAAGCTATACTCTATATACCAAGATAAATAAAATTTTGCAGGCTTTAAACCAAGGATCACACAGAAGGCTTTTATGGAAGCTATAGAGTTTGACTTGTTCATCAAGCACGAGATCAAGCACTTGCTTCCCATCAAGCCTACTTTTCAAAAGTATACTGAGGTAGATGAGAGTTAGAGGAAGTTAGTAAAGTTTTCTATCACAAGTGAAGAGAATTGGGATGAATTACGTGAACTGATGGAGTAAAACAAATTCACCTCTAAGAGAAAGACAATAGGACATCACTTCCTTAGGCCCATTCATCAACAACAACCCTCGAGAAGAGTTCCAGTAGCTTCAACAGTTTCATATTTCCTATATTTTTGTTCTATTTCTCTAAAAAGTATTTGAGATATTTCGTAATAAATATGTTAAGATATTTAGACAGAATTTGTATAAATACTTCAGATTTCTATGTATTCATGTTGGGTTTCGTATTGAGAAATACTACCATGTATTGTAAATATGTTGACTAAGTACAAGTGACCTTTTTCATTAATACAAGACAAGTTCTTTCAGGATTCGTATCTATGTGGTAAAGTGCTTCTTACTATAATATATTTTTTCTCTGTTTTTCATATGCCTTTCTGTTTTGTATTGTTTTAAGGAAAATAAGTTCAGAATTTGTTTCAATACACTTCGTGCTAGCTTAAAGAAATATCAATGTTTTCTACTAAAGTTTAAGTATAGAAATCAGGTAACAGTGATCTGTATTTAAAGTGAACCTTAATCTGTTTCTCCTTCTCCATTTCAAAAACTACAAGGATCTAGTATTATGCCTACCCTAACCCGCTACACTTAAGACGATAGTTCTGCAAATTGATCACTCTAATCTCCCTTGACTCCACTTCCCAATGGTTTTCCCTTGTAGTTCCAGCCAAACAAATTTAAAATCCAAATTTTGAAGTTTCACATCTAGCATAAAATCCCACAAAACAAATAAAGCTAAATTTGACAGAGAGATCCCTCTCTGGGTTTAGAAGGGTAATCCTCTAAACCTAAAATTGGTTTTGTGGTTACCTTTGCAATTTCTTTCACAACCTTAAGAAATTAAAGAGTTCTAACACCATCGAAGTCATTTGATCCTAGCTTATGAAAAAGTTAGATCTCCTTTAAGAACACACTCAACCATGTGAAGGCTCTCTTAATCACAACCACAAATCCATCAAGTTGTCATATTAGGCTCCTCAACCGAAGGCGTCATCATCCCATCATGTTATCAGCCTGGCTAGCTCCAATCTCCATAAATATGTCTCCACTCCCATGAGTCGTTTACCCAATTAGGTCACAATATCCTCATCTTGGATCATAGTGGAATCCATATGAACAACATTCAACAAATTCTCATGATGATTTTCCATCTCAATTACGATGTCCTTCCATCTCAATTGCTCTCATCCAAATGGAGTCAATCCTCAATTCATGATGAGCACTTGGCTAATCTCTCTCATGGAAAACTATAACTCATCCTATGAAAATATTCTCATCCGTCCTCCTTATCTAAGGCATTGGCCCCATCCATCCTTGGGTTTTATACCTACTAGACAACCTCTGAATCAACTTATGCTATACGACTCATACATTAAGGAGAACTCATCTCATTTAAAATTGTGCACCAACTCTCACAACCATCGCCATGACTGTCATACCCTCCAAAGTCTTATTGTGTTCCATTCTTTAATTTTTCATGCAAGATCCATGGTACCCTCATACTGGTGTTATAAGTTGTCATCATCACAAATTGATGTAGCATGTTGGGCTCTTCGCTAATCCACCTAAACATACATCATATTTCGTCACCAAAATAATTGAGTTTGCATACGCAATTGTCCTCTACCATATTAGTGTGCATCGTACTTAGATTTATGCTTTAATACCATCTACTTTTGTTAAGAGATCTACTACTATTGTCTGGTTTTCTCCTGCTCTCATAACAACTTCAAGTTGGTGAAGAGCAAGGCATTGATTCTACATTGGACTTGAATCCAACTCTATTGGTGAAGATCTCTACTACTATTGTCCAGTTATCGCCTGCTCTCGTACCAACTTTAATTTTGTGAAGACAAAACTAGTTCTTCCACATTTCTATAGATTTAACGTTTCACTCTCTTTCTATTTTTCTTTAAAATTTATTTCACTATATTGATAAAAATAATTTATAGCTTTTATTTAAAATGAAATAATTTATTATTTCAAGATAGGAAAAAATAGGAATTGATGTGTTGAAATAAGAAATATAAAAAACATAGTATTGTGAATTATTAAGGAGTCACTCTTATATGAATTGGAGGTCCTTATGTTTCTCCTCTCTTATTATTTCTCTTGAACATTCCTTCCATCGCATTGACTAGAGAATTTTTATACCTTTTAATCAAAAGTTAGTGCTTTGTCATTTTAAATGAGAAAAACTAGCAATTGATGCTTTGATGTGAGAAAAAATGAAGTATTCTGGGTTCTTGCTAGTCAAAGGTTGAATGCAATAATGAGAGTTTCACTAGGAATTGTACCTCCTTCACAAGGGGAAACCATTTACTCACACAATGCTAACATTTAGTAATACATTCCATCTATCCATGTTATTTAGATGATGAATAAGAATGTTAATATAACCTTTAAAATCAATACTATTTGTAATTTTAAAGGTATGTTTGTCATTGTTAGTAATTTCCCTTAATCCCTCCATATCATTTTTATCTACCACTTAAGAGAATACACTGTCCTCTAAAGCATGTAACATCGACATGTTTCACAACTTCCAAGTGTAGCAAAATGCTAGCTCAAATGAGTTATGCCTCTACTTATTCTCTTACTTAAGTGTTCATAGAATATTGACTTAACCAATTAGAGTAAGTATATACATAATAAAAAATCATCAACACATATAAAATAAATAAATAAAAATAAATAAACATATATATCTATATTTCTATATATATATATGTGTGTGTGTGTGTCTGTGTGTGTGTGTGTGTGTGTGTGTGTGTATAGGGCGGGAAACACTTAGATTAACCCCTACAAAATGTGCTCATAGAAGAACAATACAATATACAAATTACAAGTCCTCACACTTGGAAAATTACAAAAAATTGACAACATTAATTTGTGCAATGACTTGTTTGCAAGTCATCGCAAGACAATTCTAAGTACAGGTACGAAGCCCCTCTGTTGCTATGTTTTATCAAATGAGCACCTTTGTACGAAATTTTTTCTTTGTATAAAACCTAAAATTTCATTGTACTAGAAACCCGAAATTTGGCTTGAACACTAAATTTTCCATCCACTCAACCAAATGCCAAATTTTTATCCAAGTCACCCAACTTGTGATATCGCATGGTCTCTCAGTGTGATCTATCTCTACTATGGTCACATGAATTCTCTCTCTAACATATCATTGCATGCCCCAACATTGTCTCACAAAGATACCAAAATATTTGTAAGAACCCCTATCCCACACGCCCCTAGGTACAACATAACTCCAAGTGCTTGTACCAACTTGTACTAGCATACTCCACATGACTTGATGCCATTCCAAGGTTCGATCACTTGGCTCAAATGACCAGCCTAATTACTCGCACAAATTTCCCATCCCACTCACACGACTCACTGGACCCACTTATATAACTCACCCAATTGCTCACACAAATTTCTTAGCCTGCTCCTACAAATCACTTGGACCACTTATACAACTCGTATAACTACTGGCATGGCTCATGTGGGCCACTCATATGACTACTCACCTGGTCTGATTACACAACTTACCCAATCTAATCAAACAACTCACCTTGCCTGATTATGTGGTTGCTTGCTCAAACCACCTGCATGATTTCCCACACAACTCTCTTGACCCACTCATGTGACTAGCCCAATCATGTTATGTGCAATCTATGCTCACTACAAACCTAATTGAAAGAGCTGCCCCATCATCCATTTAGGATGCCACATCTCAAACGAACTCTCATATATATACATGTTGTATTTTCCAGTCAATCTTGTCGTGTGGACACACTTCATATGATCCCTTCACACAACCACATACTTCACAATAGAGCATAGACCTACACCCATTCAAGTCAAATTTTCTTTCACGACTCTCTCTCATGACCTTCTACTACAACTAGGCCCTCACATGACCACACTCTCGAACAACTCACATAACTCCACATGTTGCAATGCCCTCACCCAACATAATATTTGTGATATCGTTTTCGCAAATTGTTTGATGGGGATGTCACCCATGGTAGGCCCTTTAGTGAAAGGTGTGCCTAACTCCGAATCTTAACAAAAACACTCCCTTTGTTTCCAATAAGTCGATAATACTAAGGCCATTTGAAATTTTATATATAATCATGTCTTCATTAATAAAAATAATTTATATTTTCATTAGACAGGACATTTCATACTTTTCCATTAATTAATTTCTTCATTAACCAAGTAATCAATTGCTCTATTCTTATAACAAGGAAAAAAAACTAACGAAATTTTAATGATGTGAATCAATTTAACAAATTATTCAATGATGGAATTTAACCTAGAATGTAATTATGTGAATAGGTTTGTATGAGTGGTTAGTTATGATATTTTTCCTATGTGATGCACCAAATACATTCATGAAGTTAATGAATGATATATTTTTTACTTTTATTCATATTTTATTATTTATTTGGATGATTTACTATAATACATTTCTACATAGGAGGAGCGCATCTCATGTTTGATGCACGTGCTAGAGACTTTAAAGAAGCACCAATTGTTGGCACATCTCAAGAAGTGTGACTTTTCAAAATAACATTTGGTGTATTTAGGATATGTGATAGGTCAAGGAGAGTCGAAGATAAATTCTTCGAAGATAGTATGCCTTTGAAGTGAAGACATATGCATGTGGGAATTCTATGGGATGAGTCTTGATGGTAATTAATTAAATTGAAAAGAAAAATACGAAATTCATACAAGTGCTAAATAAAATTAAAACAACAACGCACCATACTAATACCAAAAATATCTAATAAAATAATAAATCGATAGAGATTTAGGTTAATATAATTAAAACAAGAGCCCACCATACTAATACTAAAAATCTCTAATAAAAGAATAAATCAATATATGTATATTCTAACCTATATCTTTTATACGCTGATCAATTATTTTTTATTTTCTTCAAATCCCTCTCAATTATTAATAAATATTGGAATAAAATAGATATATGTTAATACATATATCCACCCCATTAATGAAGCACTAGAACCCAAGTAGGTGGTAGTGAAATAGTGCTACCACTACATTATGTCCTCCCTAAAAACAAGCATTGTTCAATTTGATTTTTGAATGAGGACACACTTGATAAGTGGTTGAAGTTCCACGATAATATACCGAAACATAGATGAAGTGATTTTATCATCATAAGTAACAACTAGATGCTTTAGAATCGTTAAAGAAATACATGAAAACTCAATTTTAACACCATAAGCAACGACTATGTGACTCAAAGTCCCTAATGAAGTTTTCCTTAATGCACATGACAACTGAACTCAAATAGGAGAGCTAGAAATAATAGTGAATGCCTAACACAATGATCAATAATGAATAATGCTTATCTATGTTTATGAAATACCAAAATTTGGGATGTCAACATTTTCTCTTGTTAATATTATCATGTATGAAAGTGATTGTGGTCATGAAAAGACTTTACAATCAAAATTGGTTTTACGGTAAAATAGAATTATTATTGGACTAAATTTTAAGAAGGAATCATATAGAAGTGTATTGTAGCATAAACTAAACTCTTCGTATTTATTTGTGTGCATTTATATTTGGTTTCTAGTGCCTAACAATCCAATCTAAGATATATCTATATATTTCATAGCTAGAGATGCAAAAACATAGAAATCAACATGTGTTCTTGTTGTTTAAATCATGTTTACAAAGGACAATGGTCATATATGGAAATTATGATTCCTTAAACTAGCTAAATTGCATTTTTTCTTCTTACATTATATGAAATGAGTTATAGATGTTATGTAAAACTTATAAGGGGATACCATACTAAAAATGAAATAAGTTGGGGTTGTCAATTACATTTAAAGTATTGTGGAGGTTACCTATAGATTAGAGTAGTCTAAAGTGTAGTTTTTACATATTTTCCACATAGGGAGGAATAAAATGTAGAGTGGGGTCATAAAGTAGAGAAGCCATGCCCTAAATGGGTGCATTTTCAATCCATTCTTTTATTAAAAATAGTTAGGTAAAATGGTAAAATTTATTATGATCAGCTACGGTAGTCTTGTTGAGAGATTTCTTATTATTTGGATGTGATGTGAAATGCATCAAGCTATGGGTACAGATGATGTAACCCTTTAGTGATTTAGTTGACTATTATTATTCTCAAAATAATAATTAATCTACTCTATAGTGAAAATGGGTAGCATGAAAAGGTATATGTTTATTATTATTAGCTATTATTATTATTATTATTTAAACATATGTTCATTTGAGAAATCATGGAATAAGATTTTTATCCATGAATATTTATATATACTTTATTACAGAGTTTCTTAATGTATAAATATGATAAGACTAGAATGGTTTTGACATGGAATTTCCTTTTAATTTTTATAATTGTGATAAGGCTTGGGTTAAATATATTACCTACTAGGCAACTTTTTATCATTATTGTGAGTTTATATTCATGTGTATGGTGATATTTATTTTGAATGTTTTAGATTTGTGATCATGCGAAATGATAGTTGTTGGGTTAAGGGTTAGTTATTTGAGATTTGTATCAGGGTTCTATGGGTGACTTGGCATTCTAGTTAGGGATGTTAATCCTGATTTGTACCAATTGTCTCAAATCCACCACTCACAAACACTCATATATGAAAAACATTAATGTCTATGTACCATATCTCTTGGTTGTCAATGTTTGAGTTAATCCCTTGGGGTTTCAAAGTTCCCAGCAATTTGTTGTTTCATTGTTCTTTTTCATATTTTCTGCAATGATATAGAAGTAAGGGTTTGGTGATCCACTAATTATGCACTTTCCCTCTATGTTTCACCCTAATTCTTGGTTGAAACCCTCTTGGATTCAATGGTGGCTTCACTCATGAAATGGTGACATAACCTGTGTGTTCATGGAATACTAAACAATACCATTAATTTTAATACATACTTGAAAACACCTCTAAAATTCACTTTATTTAACCCCCTGCCAATACAAACCCAATACACCTTCCCAATTTAAAAGACCCCTAC
Organism: Pinus taeda; assembly: GCA_000404065.3. Classification (NCBI taxonomy): domain Eukaryota; kingdom Viridiplantae; phylum Streptophyta; class Pinopsida; order Pinales; family Pinaceae; genus Pinus; species Pinus taeda. The sequence goes on from APFE031753824.1 coordinate 8,238, forward strand.
CTTCACTAGGTATTGTAGGTATCCATTTTGTCATTAACATTTTTTATACCCTTTTATATTTATATCCCTAGTATAGTGACATGATTTCTCTCTTATGATACCACATGCATCCTACAATGCACCTTTATTCTTTTGAGATACATTGTGGATGCATATTGGTTCTCTGACAATGTAATTACTCAAGCCACACTCAAGCACATCTCACTATGATTTGTGGGATTTAATGCCTTAAGACAAAAAATATCATAAAACTTTTATGAATATTAATTATGTGCATGTATATAAAATAACATACAATGAAAAATCAATTGAAAAATCTTTATGAATAAATTTTCACCAAATAAGACATTGATGCATAAGTCTAGATCCTCTATATGTAAGACAACTATCTACAACCAAGTACGGGGCCCCAAATCCCAAATCCATATAAACAGATGGGTTATAAATGCATTCACAGTGAATTATTATGGGCATGAACAACCACCCTTATTTATAAGTAACAAACTTTATTTTTGTATTACTTACAAATGAAAGTAATAGACAAGGGAATTTTTCTATTTTTTTCGTAAATGTTCTAAATAAACTATGGTATAAGAACACTAAAATAGATGAAATATGTTATATTCTCTACAATAATGTGATGTTCTCCTTCGTAAATTATCAATAAGATAAATCTTTTCTTTCATTTACCAAAACAAAGTTTTCATGAGGTCCAAGTTGTCATGTCAAATAATTGCGTCGTATTCATGAGCATGTGTTCTTGATTAAGTATTGTATGTTATGTTGTGATTTTCCTACTTGACATATAAACTCATGCAAAATCTCTAACACGTATTGAATGTGCAGCCACACTCCAACAATATATAAAAATGAGAACTCTATCAAATTCTAATGCGACAAATGGGATTCACATAGAGAATACTCTACTAGAATTTACACTCAACCTTCAATTGTTAAGAGCATGTGCTACGCCTAAGAGGTCACAGCTTCAAAACGAGAGGGGGTAGAGTATGCATGCCTTCATAGACATAGTAGTCAAATCGCCATGCAAAGATGGGTCCCTTGTCCCACAAAGAAGGGGGTCTCATACACCAATTTTGTGTATGGCTTCACCATGACCTTAAAATTGGATAGTAATAATAATAATCACCTTGCCTTCTTCTATCCTATAGCATAGATTATTCCTTGTTCAATGTGAAAGCTTGCTCTAATCTTGATTTGTATATTATGTTACTATGGCCTATCTATCTCATAAAATTATGTTCTCTTTCAAGTTAAGTTCAAGGATTCTTTTATGACAAGGATGAATGAGTGGCTTTATTTGGTCAACACCAGTTGTGAGAACATATAAAGGAATACACGAACAAGTCAACACTATGTTTCACAACAATTCAATAAAGGAAATATGCTTGTTGTGAACTATGGGCATCTCTCTCCCTCCCCCTTTTACTCGCTCTCCCTCTCTCTCTTTTTCTCTCCCTCTCTATCCACTCTCTCCCCCCAATTGTCTCTCTCCCTCCCCCCTACTCCTTCTCTCTCTCTCTCTCTCTCTCTCTCTTGCACTACCTCTCCCCCCTTTCTCTCCCCTTACTCTCTCCTTCCCTCTCCCCCTCCCTGCATCTCTTTTTCCATCTGTTTGCATCTATCTATTTTTTCCTTTATCTCTTTGTCTTGTTTTACATTTGACCTTGTAGCTAGGGAAAATATATATCAGGGATAACTTTTCAAAGAATATATATTTCCCATGGTTGATAAATACATGGGAGGATACAAAAATGATATGTTTCCACATGGTAAGACTTGGAGTGGGAAACACATACCATGTCTGGTGATATTGACGACGTAGAGAAAAAAACTGAGTGCAAATAATGGAATGACACCCGTGTTTTTAAGAATTTGATTGCAAGAATCTGTAAGGAAGAAGACACTTGAAAAGAATAAAAATTAAAATTAATTTTCAAGTGTTCATTTATAAAAAGATACAATGAGCAGGTTGCAGATCTCCTAGAACCACGATCAAAAAAATTGTAGATTAGGGAAGATGCCAAGAAAGAGGTGGATGTTAAAAACATTTCATAAGTTGAGGTGAAAGGTATGAATGGTGTTTTTAGACTACTCCTACAGTGAGCGACCAACAAGAAAGTCCTAACAAAAAATATGAACCTTGCTAGTAGCAACTCACATAGTGTACTTACTTATAATTGAAAGTAAGTGGAGAGTGATTTGGTGACTCATCATAGATTTGGATGCCTAAATCCAATTGATCTGGTAGGTTCAAGGAGATAAAAGAGTTCAGGTGTTGAGGGTAAGCACTTGAAAGGGGTCTCAAATGTTAACAAATTACTCTAATCTCTTGGGATCTTAATCATGAATCTTGTAAATATTGGCAATAGGGAACTACAACATGTACCATATCATGATTCAAAACTTACATTTCTTCTCACTTGGTGGAAAATCTAAAATGACTATCATTACCAATGTTATCCCTTCTAATTATTCTATAGTAGAGACACTTTACAATTTGAAATTTGCACAACGAGAAAAAATTATTTGGAATACTTCATCTGTAACTAAAGATGCTACAAGAGATGTTATAACTTTGATGATTCAAATTCAACAGTTGAAGGAAGAAGTAAGTCATATGTGTGGTTATCCCAAAGAAGTGCCTCCCACTCAAGAATATGACTATGGAAACATGGCCTTGTTGACCTCTTTTGGATGATATGGATGGGATATGAGAGATCTAGCAAGCCCATTTCCTGGTCATACGAAATGGCCTTCACAAACATATTTGGAATCTACACTTGTAGGAGCTCTGAAAAGACATGAATCTTTACAGACATTAATGAAAGCAATGGATATTAAAAATTAAAAACTAAAACATTTTGTTAAACATCGTGAGGAAGATGCATAGTGTGGAAAGATGATGCTTTATTTTGAAGAAGACAAATTTAAGAGACTAGATGCAGTTGCTTCTGATAAGATGATTGTAGAAGCACACCTTTTAGAGGAGAAGAATGTGTTAATGGATGAGCTACAAATTATAAAGAACAATATCGATCAAAATCTTCAGGTGGTGAGGGTTGAAATGGAAAATATAAGGTTGATAAAAGAGCTAAGAAGGTACCAATAATGTTATGAGGGTGGAGACCTAGAGAAAATTCTAGAATAGATAGTTGTATTAGGAGATTAGTTACTCAAAGCTTTGGAATAGAAGCTTATGCTTGAGAAGGACACAAACCTTATGAACCAAAAGGAATCATCATAATAATATCTTTCTTCCATCAGTGAGGAGAATGAATTTCTTTACAGACATGTTAATTTGTGCTGAAGGGAATAAAAATATCTTCGTAATAAGTTTTGTGTCTACCTAGAAGCCAAATAAAATTTGGAAAGGCATGTTGATGATTTGATGATCCATTGTGATAAGATGACGCTTTCAGATGTTGATGGAGAATTCCAACTGAACTCTGCAATGGATTCTCCAGAGTTGACAAAGGGGACATCATTTAGAGATGGTTTACCAGAGAAAAGGGAGCTTAAATATTTGGTTGAGGAAATTAGTGCAACCAATCAATGTGAACCAGAAGCTCGGGGAACTTCCATTTATTTGGCTAAGGAAGTTGATGATTTATGCAAAAAATGTATAGGAGTCTATTGAAGATAATGAAGGAATAAGTATCATGTATGAGAAAGTCGTGCAAGAACTATATGAAATAAATAAAGTTGAGGAATATGGACATGAAATGAATGAAAAATCCCAAGAACTAGTTCATGTATTCAAGTATCAAGTTGAGGAACTTGAGTAAGAAATTAAAGAAAGGAATCAAAAATTTTTAAGAAAGGGACACATGTCTACAAAGGATGATTCCCCAAATATTTGACTAGATGTAACATGCTCTATGAATGTTGAAGTAGAACATATAGCTCTTCGTCTTAGAAAAGAGATTGCAAAACTACTAATAAAATTGCAGGATACATCAGAAGAGAATGAAAGAATTGTTGAGCTATATGAAAAAGCAATGCGATAAAGAGAAGATGCAAGAAGAATGTCGTGGAATTTTGGAGGTAGTAGAATTTCTATAGAGCATGTACAAGACATGGAAGATGGAATGGGGACAAATGCAATAGGCCGTGAAAGCTTAATTCAAGGGCATGAAGAATAAATTTGAGGTAGTGTTGAAACTGCATTATTGCATGAACACGCTAGTATCAATGGGGATTGAAAAGTAGAACTGGAGGGGATCCATACATGAATGGAGGTTTAGGAGTGTACAATGAAATTAAAGGAGATAACTAACGAGAATGAAATATTAGTTGACATGTATGAGTAGGCAATGCCAGAAAACAAAGGAATTAGGAAACTATGGCAAGGCGTTGTACAAAAAATAAGGCTTCCATTGAATTTAACACAACTATAAGGGGCATTATAGAATATCAAGAATTGAGAAATGAGGCTGAACAACTAGAAATTAAGATTGTGCCTAAAAAGGATTCTAATGAACTGAGGATATAGTTGGAAGATGGTAAAACATATCTAAAATTTCGCATGAAATATGATGGACATCAAGAGGAGACAAGGGGAACACTAGGACTATAAAATAATGGAAATATGCCACAAAAAGAATTTGCATTTTCCTCCTCTAATGTTAAGTCAGAGCATCCATAGTAGAACTTATAACTGTGGCAACAAGAAATGATTGATTAGATTCAAAATCTTCAAACAAATCTCATGAACATGTCCCAAGAGAATGGAAAATTAGTTAAGATGCATGAGAAAGCTATATCTGAGAGAAATATATTAGTGAAGTTGTGGAATAATGTATCATATTCTTTGGAGCATGCTGAGAATATATAAATTTTGAAATGAGATAGGTTCCATAGCATTTCCAAAAGTCTTTGTATTGTATAGGGGAGCCCCCTTTGCTCTTTTATCCCAAAAGAAACTGAAGTTCTTGAGGAAATGAAGAAACAAGGATAGGAAAACGACATTTAGATTTCTGAAAGTCATCATGGTATATTGTTTACCCACAAGGGAGGTACAGTGGATGTTTAGGAGTAGTCTGACTTTTGGAGAAACATGGATGACAATTTAGTCTCTGATAGATTATTTAGCTTGTTAAAAAATGAAGCACGTGAACTACAATTGAAAACGAAGGAATTGGCAGGTGAATACGAGAAACTTCTAGTAATATTTGAGGAAAATGAAAATGATAATTATAAAATTAGGAAACTATTACAGAAAACTAGTTAAGGACTGGAAAATTCCACACAGGAGAGGACACTTTTCTTGAGGGAGATAGAGGATGTTAAGTCCAAGCTATATAACCTGATAGATAGTAGTGAATATATGGTCGATGGAAATAAGATATTTTTTCAACAAATGGATGCATTAAACATAATTAAGGACTCATCAAATAATGTTGATGCTCATTTTACAATAAACCAATCTGATGAACTTCAGCCATTGACAATTGAAAACAAGTCAGGCACAGATGTGGGGAACTGAGAGGAAAAAATCAAAATGGATGTTTCTATAAAAATATATGAAAGTTTGATCCACTTGTTCCTACAATTAAAAAAAGAACCCATCATACTAATACTAAAATTCTCTAATAAATGAATAAATCAATATAGATATATTTTAACCTAGATCTTTTATACATTGATCGATTGTTTTCTTATTTTCTTTAAATCCCTCTCAATTCTTCATAAATATTGGACTAAAATAGATATATTTTAATATGTATATCCACCCCCTTAATGAAGCACTAGAACCCAAGTAGGTGGTACCAAAATAGTCCTATCACTACATTATGTCCTCCCTAAAAACAAGCATTGTTCAATTTTATTTTTGAATGGGCAGACACTTGATAAGTGGTGGAAGTTCCATGGTAATACACCCAAACATAGATGAAGTGATTTGATCATCATAAGCAACAACTAGCTGATTTAGAGTTCTTAATGAAATACATGAAAACTCAATTTTAACACCATAAGCAACAACTAGGTGACTCGGAGTCCTCAACGAAGTTCTCCTTAATGCATGTGACAACTAAACTCAAATAGGAGAGCTAGAAATAATAGCAAATGCCTAACACAATGATCAATAATGAATAGTGATTACGTGTGTTTATGAAATCCCAAAATTTGGGACGTTAGCATTCTGTCTTATTATTATCATGTATGCAAGTGATTGTGGTCATGAAAATAAAAAATAATCGGAAGTGGTTTTAAGGTACAATAAAATTATTATATGGCTAAATTTTAAGAAGGAATCATATATAATCGTATTTTAGCATAAACTAAACTCTTCGTATTTATTTTTGTGTGTTTATATTCAGTGTCTCTTGCCTAATAATGCAATCTAAGGTACTTCTATATATTTCGTAGTAAGAGATGCAAAAACATAGAAATGAGCATGTGTTATTGTTGTTTAAATCATGTCTATAGATGATAATGGTCATATATGGCAATTATGTTTACTTAAACCAGCTAAATTACATTGTTTCTTCTTACATTATGTGAAATGAGTTATATATGTTATGTAAAAAGTTATAAGGGGATACCATACTAAAAATGCAATAAGTTGGGGTTGTCAATTACATTTAAAGTATTGTGGAGATTTCCTATATATTATAGTGGAAATGGGTAGCATGGATAGATATATGTTTTTATTTTTCAAGTACATGACCTATGGTACGAGTGAAAAGGAAATATATTCTAAATATCATAATGCTCTAGAAAAAATTATAGTTGTTTGGAAACTACAAAGATGAATGTTTGGAGACTAGTTTCCTCTAAGGAATACATACTTTTAACTATGTATTTTATTTCTCAACTTCTAGGATAATTTATTTTATAAATATTTAGTCTTCAACTATTGTATCAAACAATGACATAAGCTTGGACAAAATATATCAAAAGGTATAAGAAAAAGGTAAAAAAGTCTTTAAAATCACAGAAACTATTTCAACAAAAAAGCCTTTATATTAAAAAATTTGAACAAATAGATCGAGCAACAAAATAAGATATATTGTTTTAGTCCTTATATGATTACAAAAGAAAATTGATAATTCTCCATAAGATTTGTTTTCAAAATCTGCAAAACCTTATAATCAAAAAAATTAAATACAGTAAAATGTACATATACAATAAATTTGTATATGTATTACATTTAGTTTCTTTCGGATGTTACAAATGCATAAATAGAAATAAAAGAATTAAAAGGAACATATTTACAATTTAAATTTACAAATTAGGTTTGACGTCATCTTGAACTTGAGTTATAAATCACATTAAATTAGGGTAGAGTTTAACTTATAGATGAAATGGATTTTTTTTACCCCTGATGCCTTTTTGTAATTGACATTATGGTGAACTATGATCCACTCTTTTAATGGTTGATCAAGCCATTTCTTTTAGATAATTGAGGGAGGGAATATTGAAATGAATATATATGGGTTCCTTTCAAAAAATAGTTCGATGTTCTTTTGTTCACATCCTCTTATTCTATCATCTGTATTAGCAATGGTTTTTTTTTTGTCTACTTCAATGTTTCTTTATGTCAATGTTTGGATTTGGCTTTGTATGACTCGAATGGTTCTTTCATGCAGTTTTCTTTCAATTTTTGAAATTGTGATAAGACTTGGGATAAATATACTACTGACTAGACAACTCATTTATGATTAATGTGAGTTTATATTCATGCGCATGGTGATATATCTTTTGAAAGTTTCAGATCAATAAGCATGAAAAATGATGGTTTTCAGGCTAAGTGTTATTTCTTTGATATTTTTATCAGGGTTTTATGGGTGATTTGGCATTCTCGTCGTAGATTTTTATCCTGATTTGCACCAATTGTCTCAAATTGACTACTCATGGACACTCATATATGACAACGATTAATTTATTTGTACCATACATCTTAGTTTTCAATGTTTGATTTAATCCCTTGGGGTTTGAAGGTTACTAGGAGCTTGTTGTTTCATTGTTTTTGTTCATACTTTTCACATTGCTAGACAAGTAAGGGTTTGGTTACCGACTCGTTGTGCATTTTTCCTTTATGTTTCAACTTAATTCCTGGCTGAAGCCCTCTTAGTTTCTAATAATGGAACCCCTTATCGAGTTTAAATCCATTAGAGTCGAGATAATAGAGGCATATGACGAATGCGCGAAATTGCTCCACAAGGTTAAATAGTGGGAATTCCTTCAGTTGGTTTAGTGTTATAATAAAGGGGTTATCAAGTATTTTTCCTATTTCTTTTGATATGAAGAAGTCTCGAGTGGGTTATCTAGAGATGGTTGTAGATATTGATTTCAATGAAGCATCTACTCATCTCTCCTTTGAGAGAGAGAAATGGTCATAAAATTTGCAATGTCTGACATTCCCTAAAACCAAATTATCATGAGTAAATATCGTGAATATCATGTCAAAGATATGCCAATTTCCTCCTTATAATCTAAATGGCGTAATTTATTGCTTTTGTTGCATCATTATGTTACTTATGAAGGGTCACACAGTCTAGCTTTTAGTTATCATGAAAGGTTTTTAATGGCATTTCTCATCCATAAACTTAATTTTCTCTTTTTATCTATATAAAATCCTAACTAAAATATCATGCGCAAACCAGTCACATCGTAAGAACTCTGAAAGATCACTCTTTCGTCATAGTTTCATGTATATTCTAGTTAGACACCATTTCCAAAAATAGAGGGGTTGAATATGATCATTTCCTAGATCGGAGTGGTTTTTAAAATCCACAATTACATGAGTATTTTAATTCCTCATGTATTTATGTGCATAACCCTTCGTTCGATTGTCTTGTCCAACCACCATATCATCATTCATTATATAGCGATTGTGAAGAATCATTTCATGAAGGAAACCCTTTTGTTTCAAATGATAATAATGTTGAAAACCTCAAACCTACTGGTGTTTGCCTAACTAGAAGCATCACCAAGGGTACTATTGTCTCTCATATGGAATTGAAATAGGAATTTAATGATAAAAGAGAAGTTAAGATTAAATAAATTCATAACAAAACTATGGATCTAAAGTTAAGATTAAACAAATTCAGAGAAAAATATCTCGAGAAAGGAAAGAAAAACATTACAATACTCCTAAAAATGATGACTTTATCCATATAAAGGCTCATCTTGAAACCTTTACAAAACAAAATCAGCCATATGCCCAAGATAATTTTTTATTTTTGTGTTCATCTTGCTTGTTGTGATGACATTCCTCCAAGAAACATCCATTCGAATGAGCATAAATTAAGAACATTTATTTATCAAGACATGCACAAACTTGACCTCTCTGTTTGCCATGATATCAATTCATTATGTTAAGACTTTAATATTTAGTGAAAGTGGTAATGCACATCAAATAACCAATCCATGATTCTAACTTATTCTTTTTTAAGTACATGATTGATACCCTCCCCAACTACCATTTCCAAGGGTCAAATTGATATATTTGAATATTTGTTAAGAAAATAGTTAACTAGGATTGTTTTATACAATTGTTTACTTATATTTGTGGGACTAAGAATACGATATTAATAAAAATTCACAAGTTAGGGTTGGTTATGGTTTATTTATATATCCTTGTAGTTTAGTTAATATGATTGAAGTGATAGAATAAGGGACACAAATAACAATGTATATTTGGTCAATCAGATTCAAGTTATTCGAACATTGGAGACCAAGAATTATGACTCCAATGGAGATAAGTATAGGTAACGCCAACCAATAACCGAGATTTCCATGAAATAAAGGATCATATCCAAATTCGAAATTGCAAGCTTTAATAGTAAATTTATAAATTACTAGTCAAACCATGTCAAGCTAGTGCAAGCTCATATATGAATATCAAAATAAAAGAGTAACGACAATAATGGAGCACCGTCAATGTTTTATTTTGACTTTGTCAAGCCAAGCTATTGGGTGGTAAAAGCATTATTTTTTATTTTTCGGATTGGCCATTACTAGGTCTACTGTGATCATTTATAACATTATTCCTGTAAGGCAGTGAATAATGCTAATCATTTGACTAGTAAAATGAGCTTCATTGTTATTGGGTCATAGTAAAGGGCGTGACCTAATTA
>APFE031753832.1:0-13099 GCA_000404065.3 Pinus taeda
CTACTCTAGCTTAGCCAACTCTAGCTAAGCTTACTCTAACCTATGCTAGCCTACCCTATCGTACTCTAGCCTAGCCTAACCTAGCCTACTCTAACCTACTCTAGCTTTCGCTTAGCTTGGCTTAGCCAAGCTTACTCTAACCCCATCTAGATCTATAAAATTTTTATATATACGTATTGTAGTTAAGACATTTATTAAAACACATATTTAAAATCAATTTTAAACAATTTTTCATTATATATTATATTAATTTTATATTATTAATAAAATATAGTGTAGAATTTAATAAAATATTAATTATCTAGATTTTAAAATGATTGAAAAATAGAATAAAATAAATAATATTAATAAAGAAATGATTCAGAAAAGATTATTTTTAAAGCGATAAATTACACTACTAAATTTAATAATTTTAATAATTGAGAAAGCTTAAATGAAACCAGAAATCATTACATGAATTTAAATCTTTATTTAAAATATGTATAATAAATTTAGGAATCATCACTTACATTTCAATCTTTATTTAAAATACATATACCAAACTTTAATTCAAATTGAAGTATCATCTCACAATTTGATGATGCTATGGTCTGAAATGTTTTCTATATGGTTAATTAATCATTACAATATTCGCTGCTAATCAAACTAACTTCACCCTTGGTTCCAAGAACGACAGTGTGTGATGGGTTTGATTTGCCGCGAAAACATTGACAAACCCTAACATGACATTTTTAAATGATATTTCTTATTGAAATTTCAATTTATTATATATTTTTTATTTAAATATTTAAATTCAAGTAATGATTTTTAAATTTATTATGTATTTAGAAAACAAATCGAATTCAAATGATGATTGTGTTCCAACTCACAATAAAACAAAAATATAGGCTAATTACATTGAAATGTTGAACATGTGTATATGCATATTAATTGTCATACAAATCAAAGTTGGGTAACTGATGGACAAGGAATAATCTAAATAATATTAATTGTCATGCAAATTAAAGTTGGGTAACTTGGGCAAGGAATAATCTGAACAAATGGGATAGTTACGGGATGAGTAAAAACAATAGGAATGAATTTCATAAGCACCAAATAGATAAATGAGTTAAGCTCAACAATAATTATCGGATGGATCGATAATCCACAGCTAAACAAAACAATAGAAAATATTCTTAGACAATTAAAAGAAAGTACTAGTATGTGGTTTGACACCTTGGTTTCGTCATGACAGGGCTGAGGGAAGGAATTGCAAAAAGAAAAATAAAGAAAATATGCTATTCTCGCTGTGGTTTGACTAAGTTGAAGAAATTAACCTAAACAAAATTGAAACCAAAGGACTGGGTTCTGTTTTGAGAGCAAAATTTAGTTTGACGTCTCAGTTTCCAGCGTTACAGGGTTGAAAGAAGGAATTAACAAAAATACTCATTACAGGGTTGGTTTGACATTTAGATTTCGCTCAATTAAAAGTAAATAATCATTACAGGGCTGCTTTACCATTTCAATTTCGATCATTACAGCGCTGAAAGAAAGAATTAACAGAAAGAAAAATAAAGAAAATGCCCTATTCTTGTTGTGGTTGACTAGGAAGAAATTAACATAAAGAAATCTGAAATGAAGGGATTGGGGTACCTGTACCTATAATTGAATCCCTAAACATTGATTAAGCTTTACGAATTCTTCAATTGGAAGATGGCAGAGAAAAATAAAGAAAATACCCTATTCTTGTTGTGGTTTGACCAGGAAGAAATTAACAGAAGGGATTGGGGTACCTGTACCTGTGACTGAATCCCTAAACATTGATTATGCTTCAGGAATTCTTTAATTGGAGGTTGTTTTCTATCGAACCTCTTGAATACCCTGCATCACATTTGAGATACACGGACATGCATTAAAATAACGAAAATGAATTGAAACCTCTTGAATACCCTGCATCACATTTGAGATACACGGACATGCATTAAAATAACGGAAATGAATTGAAAGGATATTAAGGAAAATGAAAAACAAAGCACAAATGAATTAATGATAATATGTACCTGAAATTAATGGCAGAGAGCAGAGCCATTATTGAGAGAACCGTGAATGTTCGGTTGCTAGACTGCCCTTCCTTTGAAGTTGGGAATCAAACAGGCTCACACTCACTCAACTCAGATTCACAGGCACACAAAGATTCATGCATAGGCGCAGAAATATTAGTGCACAGGCACACAAAGATTCATGCATAGGCACACAAAAAAATGAGATAGTTACGGGAATCAAACAGACTCACACTCACTCAACTCAGATTCACAGGCACACAAAGATTCATGCATAGGCGCAGAAATATTCGTGCACAGACACACTCATGCATTAAACAGGCACAGACACTCGTGCATCAGAGGGGCATGCATGAGGTACAGGATAGGACTCGGATCGAAATGTTGGAGTAAAATGTAAATGTAAATATAAATAGTGTTCCTTTCAACGGATACATTGGCTTCCATACCAACCGTTTCACATACACACAAATCCCCTCTTTCATTCCAACGGATAGTTTTAAAATTGGCACCGTCTAAAAAAGCAATTATATTTAGAAAACTGGCATGTTTTTATTTTTATTTTTATTAATTTCGATTCAAGATTTTTCTATCAAAGATTCCATATATTTTAATTTTAATTGTGTTTCTTTCAATAATACGCTAGCCCGTAACAACCCTTTCACAGAATGACAAATCCGCTCTCTTTCCCACTGATACGTTGCCCTCCATCTCCTCTTTCGGATTTTCAAGGAAAGTTTTAAAATTAGTTCCCAACATCGTCCCAAAAAGGAAAGTTTTAAAATTGCTTACCACTCCCATCCCATAAAAACAAATATATTTAGAAAGCTGACCTGCCTTTTAGTGTATTTTTGTTTTTCCATTTAAGATTTTTTTGTTTTTTCAATTCTTTTATTAACTCACACTCACACTCACTCAACTCACTCAAACAGACTCACACTCACTCAACTCAGATTCACAGATTCACACTCACTCAACTCAGATTCACAGATTCTTGTCTTGGAGCTCCATGTCATGTCTGGTCTCGTCTGGTATGAGTTTTGTGTGGTCTGGTTTTGTCTGGTATGGTCTGGTCTAGTATGTGTTGTTGTGTTGCGAGGTACTGGGAGGAGGAGAGGGTAAACATGACATCTATTCAATTCAATTTTTAATCAGCAGGAGCAGGAGCAGGAGAGAAAGGGTTCAATCCCAGGCAGATATATGAGGAGATATCCACCCACATCTTTCTCGATCCTGGCAGGCAAATTTATGTACCTGTAAGATCTGTTTTCTTTTCATTGGGTTTCTTTTTCTCAATCTTGGTATAGATTTTAGGTTAGCTTAGTAAGTGACGACATACATACATTACAGGGTTTAATATGAATTTTGTATGTTCAAGAAGTATTATTGAATTGGTCGGCTAAGCTAGCTTAAATATGAATTGGTATTGGTACCTGCATCAGTTTTCGAATCCACAGGTGTGCGGAAGGATTGAATCCAGGTAGAGTAGGTAAATTTCTTTGCATCTTTCTGGTTATACATATATTCAAATATATACATGAGCAACAAAATGATGAGTGGGATTAGCAGGAACTAATTTGGTCTGGGATTGGCCCTGTAATTTGATTTGGGATGGGCCCTGCATAATTATGAATCATAACCTTCATTATGACATAAATATTTATACGCCCCATAATTGCTAGTACCCATTTTAAATTCTAAAAAAATAAATCAGGCATCAGATGCAACTAATAATTTCATTTCAATTAATGTAAGAACCGAGATTAGCATAGAAGCCGAGTAATTCAGATTCAGTTCACTGTGTCCTGCGTATAATTTACAGCCACACACTCAAACAAACTGAGTTATTCTAGCGACCAACGAAAGTTCACCGCCCTCTTTGTTCATTTAAACTTTGAGATTTATTCCAGCGGCAATTCACTGATCTGTGCGTCCAAAATATAATTAGTTACAGTCTTGAAGGAGGTCTTGAACCTCCGTTCTGTTGCCGGGATTTGAACCCGAGTCGCCTTGAGAGCTTATGACATATTGAATCCAAAAATATGATTAGTTACACTCTTGAACGTCCGACCTGCTGAATAAGGTTTCGTTGCAGGGAGTTGAACCTGGGTCACCTTGAGAGCTTATGAAATATTAAATCCAAAAATATGATTAGTTACACTCTTGACTCTTGAAGGAGGGCTACAACCTCCGACCTGATGGATGACGTTTCGTTGCCGGGATTTGAACCTGGGTCACCCTGCGAGTTTATGAAATCTTACATCCAATATATAATTACTTATAGTCTTGGAGGGCTTGGACCTCCGACCTCCTGGGTAACGTTCCGTTGCCGGGATTTGAACTCGGGTCACATTGACAGTTTATGAAATATTGAATCTAAAATATAATTAATTACATTGTTGAAGTAGGGTCTGAACCTCTGACCCGATGGGATTTTGGCCTGTGGCCTTCGGATTTTATGAAATATTAAATCCAAAATATAATTAGTTAGACAGTTGAAGTAGGGCTTGAACCTCTGCCATATTTATTCCAGCGATAGATCACTTATATGTGTATTTATCAGCAAACTTTGAGGGTTTATGAAATATTACATCCAAAATATAATCAGTTGAAACGAGGGCTTGAACTTCCTGGGTAACGTTTCGTTGGCGGGATTTGAACCTCTGACCACATGGGTAACGTTCTGTTCCCGGTATGGGCGTATAAATATTTATGTCATTATGCATAACTGTGAACCTTATTCGTTGTGGTTGTGGTTGCATATATGCAGGTCTCTCAGTGGTGGTTCCCAACGTCCCTGAAATGCATTTCGCAGTTTCAATGGAATGGGCAGTTCTTAACACAATGCCTGCTCTGCTCAATTCAAACCAATTCTTGCCTCTCGTCACAGACGGAACTCAGCCTCAGCCTCAACCTGGTACTCAGAGCTAGATCCATCCGTCACAAAACATGACCTCCGCCCGCTGTTGCGCTTTAATTCAATTCAATTCTCTGATACCCATGGAAATTGGTTTGCACAACCCAAAAAAGTAGGTCTATATGGTGCTGATAAACAGGGCCATGGAACTTGGCTAACAAGCAGGCCTGATAATGTATGTATGTATAAAATGTGTAACTTATCTCCAAGAATTTGGGAGGATTAAATAATTGAATGCAAGAGTTATGTTGGGAGCTAAGCGGTTATAACATGTATCAACTATGCAGAGGACGCATATATTTCAGAGTAATCTCAACTGAATACTTTTCCTTTTCTCACATGACGTGACTCAGAGAGTTGCATGACCTGTACTTGTACTGTGCTGAAAGTATATTATGCGGGGCATGGTTATCTTGGATTATTTCTCTCCCTTTAAAGGTCGACAGGACAGTATAAAAATAGTGGTAAGATTCGTCCAATCCTTTCATTCCAAAATTTCATTCTGTAGATGTTAGGATTCCAGATTATGCACTGTTTTGTTTTTTTTTTACACCAGGTTATTCTCACAAAGGAATTGGGTTCGGGTGGGAGTCGGCACGAGGGTATTTTAATTTAATTGGATAACCCAATCTAGTGAATTTTATCAATTTGATGATTTGATTGTTTTAATTCATTTTCAGCGTTGATGATTTGATTGTTCTAATTCATTTTCAGCGTTGATGATTTGATTGTTGTAATTCATTTTTAATGGTGTGATGGGCTCTCTACTGGGATGGGATGGACGCACGGAGGAGACCACTCCACTCCACTCCACTCCACTGATTGATGGGCTTTAAGATACACCATAAATATTAAATTTATTTATTTTTGGCTGGGTAGATAAACCATAAATATTAAATTTTAACAGTTAGGAGTAAAAAACGTCGTAAAAGAAAAATAATATATATAAAGCATTTGTGCATTTTTTGTTATAGGAATTTATGCAAAGTAGTTTTGTATGCAAAATATTTATGTATAGCATAGATTGTCATTGACTTTTAAAATATATTATTTTTGCAGATAATGACTGGAATATATGTGTATGGCCAAAGCATTCACATCTCCATCATGTTCATGACATAAGACACATTGATCCTCTTCAAAAGAAATTAACATTTATGTATTCATTCTGTAATTACTCTTGAAAATCTCATGATAATAAAAATTATTTTTATGTTTGAAGGGGCTAAAAGCCCCTTCTCAATTCCCTTGAGAATGAACCATGGTCATTCTTAAGGGCTTGTGCATCCTCTCTCCCTTTCCACTTTTTAGTTTTTACTTTTCCTCTTTGGTTATGTTTAAAAATAATTAGCATCATAGGTTTTAAGTTAATAACTTCTTAATTGTTAGTATGCATGGTTTACACATTTTAAATTTTAAATATATTAAAATAGTTCTTGTTTGTGTAGTGATGTGTATTCATATTCTTTTCATGTAGCGTTTGATGATCGCTGACATTTTTTAGTTTGTTCATGATTGTGTATGACAATGTTTGCTCTTTGAGTTATATTTAGTGTTTGTATTTACAATGAATGTGAATTGCATGTTGATATGTGTTCTAAAATGTGTGTATGTGTGTCCCCCTTAGGAATGACTATCTACAACATGTCTTCTGCCATGATTCAAATTTGATGTGCAATATGTGTATATTTGCAACATTTTGTGTGCGATGATCAAAATTTGATGGGTGACATTTGTATGTTTTTGTATTTACAATATTATTTGTGTACGGTGATCAAAATTTGTTGTGTATTCATGATTGTAGCAATGTTTGTGGTTTTAGTTCCATTTGTATGCTTGTGTATTTACAATGATTGTGTATAGCATTTTGATATGTACTCCGCAATGTGTGTGAATTTCATTTGCCAATGCCTAATATCTCCATGTGCTTGTATCTTATCCATTTGCAAAATTTTTAGGGTGTAACTGATACGTGATGCTTGTATGTTTGTGTATTTGCAACATTTCTGGATGACGATAAAAATGGAAGTGCAATGTTTGTGAATTTTCTTTTACAGTTCTTCTGGAGTAATAAACAATTCAGTGATGCCTAATGTTTGTGTGCTTACAAAACTTGATGTGTATTCATGATATTTATTGAGGAATGACTATCTACAACATGCTTTCTGTGATGATTCAAATTTGATGTGCGATATGTGTATATTTGCAACATTTTGTGTGCGATGATCAAAATTTGATGGGTGACATTTGTATGTTTTTGTATTTTCAACATTCTTTGTGTGCGGTGATCAAAATTTGTTGTGTATTCATGATTGTAGCAATGTTTGTGGTTTTAGTTCCATTTGTATGCCTGTGTATTTTCAATGATTGTGTATGACATTTTGATATGCAATCTGCAATGTGTGTGAATTTCATTTGCCAATGCTTACTATCTCCATGTGCTGGTATCTTATGCATTTGCAATATTTTTAGGGTGTAACTGAGATGTGATGCTTGTATGTTTGTGTATTTGCAACAATTTTGGGTGACGATAAAATATGGAAGTGCAATGTTTGTGATTTTTCTTTTTCAGTTCTTCTTGAGTAATAAACAATTCAATGATTCCTCATGTTTGTGTGCTTACAAAACTTGATGTGTATTTTGGAATGACTATCTACAACATGTTTTCTGCGATGATTCAAATTTGATGTGCGATATGTGTATATTTGCAAGATTTTGTGTGCAATGATCAAAATTTTATGGGTGACATTTGTACGTTTTTGCATTTACAACATTCTTTGTGTATGGTGATCAAAATTTGTTGTGTATTCATGATTGTAGCAATGTTTGTGGTTTTAGTTCCATTTGTATGCCTGTGTATTTACAATGATTGTGTATGACATTTTGATATGTACTCTGCAATGTGTGTGAATTTTATTTGCCAATGCTTAGTATCTCTATGTGCTTGTATCTTATGCATTTGCAACATTTTTAGGGTGTAACTGATACGTGATGCTTGTATGTTTGTGTATTTGCAACATATTTGGGTGACGATAAAAAATGGAAGTGCAATGTTTGTGTGTTTTCTTTTACACTTCTGCATGAGTAATAAACAATTCAATGATGCCTAATGTTTGTGTGCTTACAAAATTTGATGTGTATTCACGATTGTAACCATGCTTGTGTTTTTAGTTTGGTTTGCATAGTATTTACAATGATTGTGCATGACATGTTGATATGTACTTTGAAGTGTGTGAATTTATTTTGTCATTGCTCACTATCCGCACAGGTTTGTATTTTTATGCATTTACAACGTTTTTTTGTGTTTGACATGTCATGTTCGTATGTTTCACATTTCTCAGGGTTTGTGTATTTATAATATCTTCGCTTGTACTAATTACAAATTTGGTGCTTATCTTTTTGCAATAATAAAAAAAATTATGCCTAATGTTTCATGTTTACAAAATTTGATATATATTCATGTATTAATGGAAATTTGATGTGCATTGATGATAATGTATTCAGTTTATTGTTTGGGTTTCCTTTATATCTATGCATTTTGAATGAATGTGGGTCACATATTGTATGTAATTTAAATTAAAATAAAATATTGTCATTGCTCATTGTCCACATAGGTTTTTATGTTCATGCATTTACAACATTTTTTGTGTATGGCATGTCTTGTTTGTATGTTTAACATTTTTTGGGGTTTGTGTATCTATAATATCTTTACCTGTATTGATTACAAATTTGATGCTTATTTTTCTACAGTAATCAAAATTTTTATGCCTAATGTTTTCATGTTTACAAAATTTGATATCTACTCATGTATTAATGGAAATTTGATGTGGCTCACATATTGTATGTAATTTAAAATTAAATGAAACATTGGGATTGCTCATTGTCCACATAGATTTGTATATTTATGCAAATTTTACAACGTTTTTTTGTGTTTGGCATGTTATGTTTGTATGTTTCACATTTTTTTGGGGTTTGTGTATTTATAGTATCTTTGCTTGTACTGATTACAAATTTGATGCTTATTTTTCTGCAATAATAAAAATGTAAGCCTAATGTTTTCGTGTTTACAAAATTTGATATCTACTCATGTATTAACGGAAATTTGATGTGCATTGATGATACTGTATTAAATTTATTGTTTGGGCTTCCTTTATATCTATGCATTTAGAATGAATGTGGCTCACATCTTGTATGTAATTTAAAATAAAACAAAACATGGGGATTGGGGAGTGATGAGCGTAGTGTAATAATAGGCTAGAAGTGAGGGGGAGGCCAGATGAGCTTCCACCTTCACGTGGTTGGCCTCGTCAGTAGAGAATTTATAATTCTTGAAGCTAAGACAAGCTCTTTCTATAAATATGCACATACAAATATTATCTCTCAAATTCTTAACATCCAACATGCTCTAACCCCCTCCACACACACACTGTCTCTCTACACCCACTCACCCCCCTTCCATGCCCCTCTCTCTCTCCACAACCCGCACCCTTCCATCCACTCTCTTTCTCTCTCTACACCTCGTCTCGCCTCCCCTTACTCACACACACTCTCTCTCTACACACACTCTGGGGCAATGATTATATTTGATTTATATAATCATATGATTGCCTTTGAATAATTGTATTTAAATGATTATTTTATATTTGTATGATATGAATTTATAACATTATATCTCAAATTCATAACATCAAACCCCACCCCCTCTCTCTCTCTCTCACTCTCTCCTCGCCAACTTACCCCCCTTCCACAGCCTCCCCCACTCTCTCTCTCTCCACAACCCGTGCCTTTCCATCCATTCTCTCTCTCTAGAACCCCTTTCCCCTCCCCATACTCTCCCCTTTCCCCTCTTTTTATCTCTAGACACACTTTGGGACAATGATTATATTTTATTTGAATAATTATATTTGATTTGATATGAATTTATAATTTGGATTAAATTTTATATAATTTAAATTTGTACTTTTATAATTATTTAATTGTATTTTTATTAATATTGTTATTTATATAATCATTCTATTTTATTTGTAAATTCAATATTTAATAGTTTAAATTAGATTAGATTTAATTTAATATTAATAAAATATTTAATAATATATAACATGTATATAATAATAAATATTCAATATATATTGGTTAAAAAAATATTTACAATTGTATAATGCTTAAAATTTTAATATTATTGTTAAATAGAGTTATTTTGGATGGTTCGGAGGAAGAAATTGAATCCACCCTACTTAGTTTCAATTCTTGTAAATGCATGATGGATGTCGACAATGTTGACAATGTATTCTTCACATGAAATATAAAACATTGTATATATGAAAAAATATATTTACATATTATTAAAATTTTATATTTATTTATTATAATGTTTTTTATATAATAATTAAAATTTAATTTAAATCCAATATTAATAAAATATTATATTATATGATTTCTAAAAAATGCTAATTAAACAAATATGATTTAATCAATATTATCTATATTAGAATAAATGTGGTCTGTTTTTTTAATACACTTCAAGGCTTTATGAATGAATGCCAACTAGATTGAACTAACCTATATCAACTAAAGTTAACTAAGGGAAAAATAAAATATTTATTATTTATCTAAATATAAATAAAACTATGCATATCATAATGAAGACATGGAAAGCCATGACGCGCGCTCGTGAAGGGTTGGGCTAGGGTTTCTTCGGCCCCTGCGGCTCTGACACGGCCTCTGATCAGGCTTCTGTTCAATCCTTCACCGTAAGAGTCTACACCTGTCGCTCTCGGATATCGAACTGGTGACAGGATGGCTGAGAACGTGGAGCTGGAGATGGTTGACTATTCGGAAGAGCCCTTCCCGGATCGAATCATATTCGATAACCCTTGCTTCTCATCCAGCACTCCGTCGTTCACACCTCCCCTGGCTGCCGGACTGGATTCTTTGCGTCCTCCTGTGGGTTTATTTCCCCGGCACAGTATTGTTCCGCCTAATACTGGGCCGATCCCTATAGATCCCCCAATCTTTGAAGCCCCTTCTCTCTCTCCGGACGCTCTACACTTTCCCC
This sequence comes from Pinus taeda, assembly GCA_000404065.3. NCBI lineage: Eukaryota > Viridiplantae > Streptophyta > Pinopsida > Pinales > Pinaceae > Pinus > Pinus taeda. Next base: position 11,012 of record APFE031753832.1, read on the forward strand.
CGACTCGCTCTACCCCTACGGCCATTCCACAGACCTCTGCTACTGCAAAGACTTCATCCGCTGGTCCCTGCTCTTCTGGAGGTTTCAAGACTTCTACCGACAATGTAAATCCCTCTAAACCCTCCCCGTTGGATGGCGTTACCAACCCCCTGGTGGACAACCCAACGGCCCCTCGCACCAGCAAGAAGAAATCAAAGTGTATCAAGGTTACCTCAAAGGATATTTCGATTAGGCTTGGAGAAGCTTCGGCGATTAGCGATCTTGCTATCATGGCATCTACAGTGCTGGTAGGGCACATCAGAGGCAGGGCATATTCGGCAAAAACGTTATCTCATTTGGTGAAAGAGATCTGGGGGGATTTACTTCTTGAACTTTCGGATGTCCATGCCCTGCCCAAAGGATGGTTCTCCTTACAGTTCTCGAAGGAAAGCTATACAAACCTGGTCTTGGCCAGATACTGGCACATTGAATAGCTCCAGTTCTTCTCAAAAGGTGGAGCCCCCTATTCGACCCTGTTCATGAACAAATCGGAGCCGGACCGATATGGGTGCGGTTGCCAGGTCTTCCATTGCAATTCTGGAGTGATGAAGCTTTCAAAAGAATAGGTAATGCACTTGGTACCTACTTGGATCATGACCGCTCTTTCGTGGAATCTAGGAGCAGGACCCTCGCGCGCATCTTGGTTCACTTAGACACCCATGAAGGGCTCGAGGAAAAGATCACTCTACAGTGGGGGCGATACAACAGAGAACAGAAAGGGTACCATTCCGCTGCAATCGGTGCCACATGGTCAGCCACCTCTACAAGGAATGCCCTCTCATCAGAAAATCTGAAGACTCCCCGAAGATCTCGTCGCCACCTCCCAGGGCTGCCTCTCCGGCTTCCCCCCGACCCAATGCTGCGGGCCAGCCTCCTGCGGCTTCCTCACCTGCGGGCGATCCGGGAGCAAGGCTTTCACCGACGATGACCAGGGCTCCTACAGCAGCAGAAGTCGGATCTGGGGCTCCCTCAGCAGCAGAAGCCAGAACTGTCTCGGTTTCTCCTCTACACCCTTCTATCTCTAATATTGATCATGTCATTTCTGTATCTGGTCCCTTGTATCAGACTTCCATGGCTCATTGTGTTATGCCATCCCCTCCTCCCTTGTGCTCCACTGGCCCTTCCTTACGTCCGCCATCCTCTCCCTCTGCGTCTCCCCGGTCTCCTCCTGAGTCTTCCCCTCCCCACCCATACTTTTTATGCTCCAGGTCTCATGCTAAAGATTTAACTACTCCCCAGGCAGGGCTGGGTATTTCTTTACCAGAGGTCGGTTCCCAGCCTACCAGAGGAAGGAAATCTCATCTTTCTAAGGCTATTAAGATTGCAGGGGCGGAGGTTGTCTCTGGCCAATAGTCCACCATTGTAGGGGTCCTTAAAGCAGGACAAGCCCCGCGAGGTGTTCCACCATGAAGTGTTTATCGTACAACTGCAGAGGACTGGCTAGCTCCTCCAAGAAACTAGCCATGAAGCGTCTCATCGAGACTGATCCTATCGACATCATTATGCTCCAAGAAACTCTCTTTTCGGCTGATCATATCATCTGCTCTATGCATTCTATTACTCCTGGATGGATCTATATTGCCCTCGACGCTGCTGGGCGCTCTGGTGGTCTGGCCATTGGCGTAACCCGCGCACCATTAAGGTGGAGGCCTCTTGGGGGGGGAAGGCTACCTGGGGATGGATATTTTCACCGCCGATCTGGGAATGAACTTAAGGATTGTGAATGTTTACGCCCCTTGTAATCAGAGAGAACAATTCTGGCAGAGGCTCCTCCATCTCAATCTTTTGAATGATGAGAAGACTATTATTGGTGGGGATCTCAATTTTTCTTTGGGATTTAGGGAATCTTTGGGATCGACGGCGCAAATAGATCAAATCTCATATTATATGACAAGCCTATTAGAACAGACAAATTTTGTGGATGTCCCCATGCAAAAACTTCTTCCTACCTGGAGAAATAGGAGAGTGGGAGATGCTGCACTAGCCCGCAGACTGGACAGATTTATTATGAAGGACACACTTCTTCAGAGGCTGCATCATTATAAGAAA